>JAOTRA010052882.1:0-18561 GCA_026260255.1 Pseudolaguvia tuberculata | reverse complement strand
TATAGCTATTAATTATCTTGTGTCAACTTGAATAGGATACTAGTCTATAGTATCTATTACCTGGTATTTAATTTTTAGCATCAGAAGTTATTGCCCTAAATGTGTTGCTTATTGTAAAATCGCGTTGCTTATAAGCGGCGCGTATATTTTGCCCTCGCTTATAAAGCGCGTACAAGCCGATCCGTCTCATTGGTTGAGTGCGATTCGTATCTACAGCTGTGCATCTCTTCGCTCACGGTTTTCCTTCTCTGCTGACCGACACACTCGCACACACGGACGCACACATACACACGAACATGCTGGGCACCGGGAATTTTCGGTCAGTAATTTTAAGACACTGTAGTGTTTGGTTTGCGGATATCAGATTATTATTGCGTAAAAGTCGGGGAAAATATAAGGCATTATTTATTGAGTATGTGTGTGTGTGTGTGTGTGTGTGTGTTTAATTACGTCATGTTTGGTGTTCTTCCTCGATTATGTCATCGTTCGGATCAGAATGCCTGCTTTCGCTGTGTGTGTCCTCACCTGTATTAACTTTGCTGGCGTTTGCAGGGAAGCTTCCCGCGGTGAAGGAGTGCGTCTACGCGGCGACACCGAAAGGAAGCGCCTGTCTCTGCGAATCCCACAGGTAAAGTCCACCACTTTACACTCCCGGTCGCTATAGGTTCAGGTGTGTTTCCAAGGTGCCTTTGGGTTGGAATTACATAACTGCTTCCCGTCGGATGTTTAGATAACTAATGGAATTGGTGCAGCGGCATCCTTGGCGTCTGTACACACTGTAATGGTCTGCGTGTATCATACGTAATGGTCGGACTGTCTTATGTCTTGACAAATCACACAGGGTCACCGTGTGGGTCTAGGTTGAAGTATAACACTCATAAGAGGAAAAGGAGCCACAGATGAAAGGATGAATCGCGATGATGTCTCACGCTTGAATTTGGTATCCGGGTGTCGTTTCAGTACCTTGGACAGAGACGATGCGCGCTCCCGCGGTAAACTGGTAGAGTTACAGAATCGGATGGATTGTAGTGCGACTGGGGGCGGCGCGATGTTTAGCACGGTCAACTCATAAAAAGATCCGGGCAATGAGGTCTTTCTCTGTGAAGTCTGTATGTTCTTATCGCGCTTGCATGGGTTTTCTCCTGGTACTTCCGTCTCCTCTTACAGTACAGAAACATGTACTGATTGGTAACTCTAAATTGTGTGTGTGTGTGTGTGGTAGTTCATCTAAGTTTGGCCCTTTTACTTTTTTGCCTTTTTATGTCTGCTGGGATGGGTTCCAGCAGACCCCTGTGACTCTGAATTAAGGAGTAAGTAGGTTGAGAATGTAGGGAAGAAATGTAATTTGTGTGTGTGAAAATAAAAGTGGATATATATATAATGGGATATGGAACTCAATCTCATGGTACAGATCGATCGCTGTGATTGGCTGCTATAATCCACAGGATATTTAATGGTGCAAAGCTCACCATCACGAGAAACACTATCACAAAAAGATTGTTCAAAAAGAAATTAGAAGCTGCTTGTTGGATTTGACTTTTCACAGCCACAGATTACCGGGTAGGAAGCGTTCTAAAGATTTGTATAATCTCAAACCATAGCCATTCCTTTATTTTATAATTAAATTGGCGGTGACACTTATGGCTCTGTAGGTTTAATATTCTTTCCTGCTTCAATACTTGCACTAGTGCTTAGAATAGAACAACAACACATTACCCATAATTAATTCTGCATTGATATTGTCTGTAGGAAGGTCAGTTCGATTCCCGGGCTGTTGTCTTTCTGTGTGGACTTTGCTTGAGCTTGTATAGGTTACCTCTGGGTAGTCTGGTTTCTTCCCACAGTCTAAAACATGTACATTAGATCAATTGGTATTTGCCCATAGAAGTGAGTGTGAGTGTGTGTGTGTGGTTGTTCACCCCGTGATGGACTGGCAACTTGTCCAGGGTGTACTCCTGCCTCTCACCCTTTGTGCACTGGTATGGGCTCCAGCAGACCCCCGTGACCCTCATATTACCGAATAAGCAGATTAGAAGATGAATGAATGAATAAATAAATAAATAATTGAATGTATTGATGTGCCTAATGCTTTATTCTTCCTTTAACATGCTTCTAACTAGCTGTCTTACTGTAGTAAATAGACACAATATGGCCTAAAGTTTATCTTAATCTAAAATGTGCCATTTTAAATCTGTTGCTATAAAATTGGAAGAACACAGTTTGTGAATTTGCAGGGCAACACATAGACGAACAACCATTCACACACACTATTACTTGTATGGACAATTTACAATCACCAATCAACGTAATCTACATGTTTTCGGACTGTGGGAGGAAACCAAAGTACCCAGATGGAACCCAAGTAAGTGCAGGGTGAACTCCACACAGAAATATCTCCAGTTCAGGAATCGAACCCTGGACCTTCTTGTTGTGAGGCGACCGTGCTAACCACTACACCACTGCGCAGATATCTTTATATTTTATAGCATAAAACAATTCTATCACTGGAGTCCAAACTTCCTGCAGCATAACAATGCATGAAATCAAAAGCTGAAGTGGAGGAATTGGACAATCGCAATCAATATTTTAATAAAAATCTTTATACTCACTCTTTTATTCATTCAGACTGGGGGTCTGTGGGGGTTGACATTCAATCAATCTTGTATATTCCCTAATTCGGGGTCACTTAGTCTGCTCGAACCTATCCCAGCACACATAGGGTGAGAGGCAGCGGTAAACCCTAATCGTCAGTCCAGCTAAACGCAAACAAAAATATACACACCCACATTCACTACTTTGGGCAATTTAGAATGACAAATCAACCTAATCTATATGTTTTTGGACTGTGGGAGGAAACCGGAGTACCTAGAGAAACCCATGCAAGCCCAGTGAGGACATGCAAACTCTGCACAGAAAAACCACTTACCAGGGAATCAAACCTGGGTTTTCTTGCTGTGAGTCGAAGGTACTAATCAATATGCCACGGCGCCGCTTATTATTCCCACAAATTCCCACAGCCATGGCTTAAAAATTTCGTAAAAAGCATATAAAGTCTGGGAAGGGGAGGAGGGGGGGAGTGTTATCCTAATGTTAAAACTGGAACTACTGTAAATGTAAAATAGGATGTGCTAGAAACAAATTATAGTTTGTCCAAAAATGTTGGCCCTTCTAAATTATACAACTAAAGCATTGATCATCTTTGTAATAAAGTCACTGCTGTTTAGTAGCCTAGCTGTTAAAACACTTCTCCATATGATATAGCAGACGTTCCTCTCATAAGTGTGAATAGACATCTGCATTACTGTAATCCATCTCAGAAATGCTAGTGAGTAAGGGAGGAGGCAGCACAGGACTTTTCAAGCAAAAAAAAGATGAAGTATTTGATGGAACATTTGCCTTGTATAAATAAATGGTGTTAGTGGGTTCAGTTTCACGTTCAATGCCGAATTCATGTCATGGTTTATTTTTTGCAGCATAATCAGGTTTAATGAAAATGCGAACCCAAGCGCAAGACACATGTCTGCTAATAACTGCCTTATAATAAAGGCAAAATGTAAAGAAGTGCAGTGGAGTGGAAAAGCCCAAAATATCATTTGGGAGGTAGATACAGAGATAAGTAAATGGGCAAATGGGAAGAGAGAGAGAGAGAGAGAGAGAGAGAGAGAGACAGACATTAGATTTCAGAAATGTGTTCTGCTTCCTCAGCTGCTTTCCCCGGGAGAGCATATGGGTGTGTTGAGTGCAGCCGGGTCCTATGCTGAGACAACTGACTGTGTCTTAATAAGAGTGCAATATAATAAGATCAGATCCATTGCACTTGCCAGTCTCTGCTGTTTGATAGTTTCTTCTGTGGAGCATAGCAGAGCTTCTTTGCTATTGTTTTTCCCTCTTCCAGTAGATAAAAATCTATGGCTTAAGTACCTTCGCTGTCGACACCTCCTGCAGAGATAATTATCTTAAACCTTTCTGTGGCTATTGTATAACTAGTATATTACTATGTTGCCATATATCATTTTTGAACCCTTGACTATGATATATGGTTCACATCCAGATGTGCTTCCTCTATAAACTGTTGCGACAGTTTATAGAGCACAAACAGCTGGTCTAGAATATTTGTTGTAGCATTACATTATTCCTACACTGGAACTAAGAGACTCCAACACTGTTCCAGCATGACAATGACCTTTAGCACAAAACGCCTGACCTTTATTATCACATGTTGGGTTAATATTCGAGTGAAAAAAACACCACTTTTCCACATAAAGTCCTGATCTGTCACGATCCGGCAAAACCAGGGGCTTGAACACAGACATGAATTGACGCACTCAAACGCAGGAACAGGGTTTTTAAATAAAAGGGTTTTAATGATCAAACAAACAAAACAGGAGATCAAAATTTTCTAGACGATAAACAAACATCCTGACATGAAGTAGACAAGACATGAGGCTGGAACACTTACGATGCAAAACATGAAGATCACACGAGACATGAAGAGTAACATGAAGGGATGATCCAACATGGAAGTGTGCATGCCGCCGGCTTATAAGGTTTGCGCAATCTACACGCCGCTACGAGACTTTGTCCAACACACAGATGCCCTCTATGGACACCTCGTGGCATTCTCCTAAGATAGACCTAAAAAGGGCAATTGGCGAGATGAGAACTGAGACAGAGCGAGGAACGAGACAAGAACCACGACAGAGTGAGGACAGGGACAAGAGCCGAGACAGAGCAAGGACAGGGACAAGAACCAAGACAGAGCGAGTACAGAGACCTGAGACAGAGTGAGAGACAGAGTGAAGAGGGACGGGAACCGGGTCACAGCGAGGACAGGGATAAGAACCGATACCAGAACCGAGGGGTGGAAATAACAGGATGAAGAAGGATATGGGGTGAGGGACTGGGATGACAACCGAGAGAGCGGGCAAGGAAAGAGAAAGGGCAAGGGATGGAAACCAAGACCAGACGAGGGACAAAAGGCAAGACAGAACAAGGGACAGGGACACAAACCGAGACAGCAAAGAACGAGAACCACAACAGAGGGCCAAAGCGAGAACAGAGACAGGTCGAGGGACAGAGACCATGAGGGGGATGTGGAGAGAGACAGGGTGAGGCACGAGGGGAGGAGACAGAGCAAGGGGTGAGGACCAAGGCAGAGTGAGGGGCTAGATGAGAACAGGGACAAGAACCAAAACAATGAGAGGGGCAAGGAGAGAACCGAGACAGATCAAGGGACAGGGATGAGAACACAAGAAGAGAGAGAGTGCAGGGAGAGAAACAGGGCAAGGAAGGAGGTGGGGAGGGTTGAGGACCGAGACAGGGTGAGTGCTGAGAAAGGTGGTGAAGAGGGGAGAGATAAAAGGATGAGGAAAAAGATGGTGCAAGGGATGAGAAGAGGCGAGGTGAGGGACGAGGAGAGAGACAGAGTGAGAGTGAGGGATGAGAACCAGAACAGAGCGAGGGACAAGGAGAGAGAAAAGGGTAAAGGACAAGAACCGAGATAGGACATGGGACAGGGACAAGGACAGAGATAGGGGAGAGAGAGACAGGGTGAGAGATGAAGAGAGACAGGCAGGGTGAGAGATGAAGAGAGACAGGCAGGGTGAGGGATGAGGAGAGGAGCCGAGACCAAGAGAGGGACGAGAAAGGAGATGGGGAGACACCTCTGTGAATACACCAAACATAAACAAACCAAAACAAAGGCCCACAAACAAGACCTGAACTAATATAATTTCAGTCTCCTTTTGTTCCTATATTGTTGGTTTAGTTTTACTCATATCACTAACTGAACTCTAAAGATAATATTAACTACCAACTTAAATAGAAGGTCAATCAGACCATTGCACAAGAATAGGGCAGGGGGGGTCTGGGTCCATGAGCAGTCTATAATTCTATGGGGACAGAAACAGAGCAAGGCTTCCGGGCCTCCACAGGGACAGAACAAGACCTCCCGTCCTCCACAGAAGCAGGACAAGGCCTCCAGGCCTCCTCAGGAGGTAGGTGAGGTTCCTCGGTCACCACGGGACCTGACAGATGTTCCTCGAACAACCCCGGGACCTGGCAGGTGCTCCTCGACCACCACGGGACCAGGCAGGTGCTCCTCGACCACCACGGGAACCTGCAGACGCTCCTTGACCACCGCGGGAACTGCCAGGTGCTCCTCGACCACCATGGGAACCAGCAGGTCGATCCTTGACCACCACGGGAACCGGCAGGGGCTGCCAAAAATCAGCTGTGTGCAAGTGTGGTTGGATCATTCTGTCACGATCTTACAAAACCAGGGGCTCGAACACAGACATGAATTGACGCACCCAAACGCAGGCGGTTTTAAACAAAAGGGTTTTAATGTCCAAACAAACAAAACAGGAGATCAAAATTTTCTAGATGACAAACAAAAATCCTGACATGAACTAGACAAGACATGAGACTGGAACACACTTACGATACAAAACGTAAACGAGATCACACAAGACATAACAGGAGTAACATAAAAGGATGATCCAACACTGAAGTGTGCACGCCGCTGGATTGCACAAAAGGACTGCAAGCGGGCGTTGATTGCGCAGTCCTTTTGCGCAATCCGGCGGCAGGCACACTTCAAGGTTGGATCATCCTTTTACTCAACGAGACTCAGCTGTCCGCATGTGCGTGTGACCGCGCAGCTGCGGTGTACCGGAGACGCTCATCAAAGAGGGAGGGTGTGACATGATCTTACCACCACTGGACCCCTTTGAGATGAAGTGGAACGGTGACTGACCCACCCCAGACCTCCTTACCTGACATTAGTGTCTGATCTCACTAATACTGTTGGAACTGAATAAAGAGATATCTCACATTCAAGCACAACATTGGACTGGAAGGTCTCACTAGAAGACTGGAGTTTCATCATTGCCTGTTATGATATATTTAAAAGTAGCCGTGCAGTTATTTGTTGATTGTGATCTGTTTATTTTATGTTTTTTCGGGCGTATGTGCGATATATTATGGTTGCTGATTCAGTCAGTTATTACTCCTGGTTGTTGCCATTTGTAATGATTCTTGATTATCTAGCTTCTATAAAAATGGTCAATAAAAACAACTTACAACTTACAATGGTTTATAGTTGTTCAACAGCTGTGCTGTTGTGGAAACGTCCTTATTTGACTTATTTGAAGTGAAGTGAAATCTTTCAGCCTACATGTGCTTGTTACTAAAATTAAAATGTGTTGAATGGATTATAAACAGTTTTAATTTATTTTCTGCTGTATGACTGGTGCTAGGCATTTTTAGTTCAGGACTATAATTATTCAGTCACCAACGATGGTCAATTTGGAGGTCAATCGGACTACAAATCTCACCTGAATTATTTACTTAGTGAATCCATAGTGTATATATTTACTGTTGCACCTTGTCCTTGTCCACATTCGTGGAAATGATATAATTTATAATTTTACATATAGTCAAATTGAAAAATTGGGTGGCGTAGTGGTTAGCACAGTCTTCTCACTACAAGTAGATCCCGGACTCGGGATCTCTCTGTGCAGAATTTGCATTTACTCCGGTTTCTTCCCACAGTCCAAAAACATGTACATTAGTTTGAACGGTAATTCTAAATTTCCCATAGGTGTAACGAGGTAAGAGAGTCCGGATCCATGATGCAGTGAAACGCTTTTTATTCAAAACACAGGGCAGAATAACAAAAGCAAAATATTAAACTAAAACGAGAAAGTAAACTCAGATGATCGCTATGCAATGCGCACATGGGGGAAAATAAGAACAAAAGCAAGTCAAAACTAATACGCTCCCGGATTACCAACACAAGTGGGACATACCCTTAGGTTCAAGCCCTGCATCGTAGTCCGGTTTGCGAGAGAAATCAAAGTCAGGTTCACGAGCGTACTCACAAGCGTTCATTCACAAAAAGCTTCAATGACTTGCGTCATACTAAGCGAATCCAAAGCTTAAGTAATGCTTCATCGCCTCTGATGACCAATCCGAGACGAAGACGCTAACTATGAGGGATGGGCTTAGACGATAGAAGTGAATGAGTACCCTATGATGAACTGGTGACCTATCCAAGGTTTACCCCCTGCGTCTCGCCCTATTTGAGCTGGGATAGGCTCCAGCAAATCCCAGTGACCCCGAATTAGGTAATAAGCTGTTAAGAAAATGAATGAATGAATAGATGGCGTGTATGATTTATTAAGCACTGTATTGATATGAACATTGTAATACTGGTTGATTACTAAGACTTGTTTAGTGTCAGGAACACCACTGAGGATAAATTGTATCTAATATAGACTAATAAATGTTCATCATTTTATTCCTTTTTTCCACTATGTAAAATATTAGGTAGCCTTAAATTAGGGTCTTATTATTTGCCTGGAAACCCACTAGAGCTCCAGCTCCAGAAACAGATGGTTTCAATGACAAAATTCCTTTTCCTCCAGACCTTTCCCCTGATTAAAGTATTCTCCTCTGTTCTCTGACTCTTGTATGACTGCTAATGGAATTAATTCAAAGCAGCATGTTAAAAATCAAAAGGCTTTAAATCACCATTTTCTTCTTTTTAACCTCACCTCTGAAAAGGCCACCAAACTTCTTTGTCCTCTACCAATTGCAAAATAATGCTGATCCCGCGTCCCTATGTCTGTGTTCCTGTCACCGTTCTTACTGTTCGCTGATTTATTTCTTTGGAATGGTGCTGCAGCTTCATTTAGGATGAGAATTGATGCTCTGTTGGATTGTATATTACGATTTTCTGTCCAACTAAAGAGTGGAACAAATATAAAAAATATCGAGCTGGTTGATGAAAAAGAATGGAGGACATTTGTAATAGGATTGTTGGCATTCGTCCATATTTTACCCATCCCATTAACTTTATATTTTTCTTTCTACTGTAATTATCATTCCCTTGCATGTCTTCTGATCCAGTGCACCAACACCTTTCTCGCTGAATACTGTCACACTGCCACTGCTGCCTGTATAAATTGATTTTCAATATTTTAATTAATGGCTGCTCTTACAGATACAACTCTTTTTCCTGATTCAACATTTCCCCAGACCTAGCAATCGATAACTTCAGAGCAGTCCAGCACAGGACATCAGATAGCACTGGGCGTGATACACACACAGTTAAAGCTTTCAAACGCAAAAACATTTCTGCCATTTTGCAGTCAGATGGGATTTAGGAAGACAAATTGTACCTCTCAAATCTGTCACAAAATCCTTGGCATTTTAGTAGAACTTTGGTAGCTCACAACTGTTTTTCTACCCTGGAAATTGGTAGCCAGCCTGATAACAGCTTTGAGCTATCAATAAGGAAAAATGGCCTGTTGTACGACATGTTTACTGTGTGTAAAATATTATTAAATCAATTTTTTGTGTTAAAGATCTTCTCAAAATAAGTATTAAGCAGATTAGGAAATACTTCTGTCAATCAATTGTTAGCAAAAAGTGTTATAAAGTGTTTAAAGGAGAGAGACATTAACCAGTTATGTGCATTCTTAGTGCCAGTCCCATGCCTGGATAAATGGGGAGGGTTGCGTTAGGAATAGTATCCTGCGGAAAACTGCATCAAATCAAATATGCGGATCACAAATAAGAATTTCATACCGGATGTACTGTTAGCCAAGAGGGTAGCGGTGGAAATTGGGCTACTGTTGGCCAAAGGAGGAGAAGGAGAGGAGGCAGATGTTTACAGAGACGGCAGGCGAAGGAGAAGTGTAGGAGAGTGGAGGTTCGGGTGGGTTCTTTAAATGTTGGTACTATGATTGGTAAAGGGAGAGAGTTAGCTGACATGATGGAGCGTAGAAAGGTGGATATGTTGGGTGTTCAGGAGACCAGGTGGAAAGGCAGTAAAACCAGGAACATTGGTGTTGGATTTAAACTGTTTTATCACGGTGTAGTTGGAAAGAGAAATGGTGTAGGTGTAATCCTGAAGAAAGAGTACATTGTGTGCGTGGTAAAGTTGAAGAGAATATATGATAGGGTGATGAAAGTTGAGGGTGTGATGGTAAATTTCATTAGTGCTTATGCTCCAGGTTGTGAGATGGAGGAAAAGGGAAGATTCTGGAGTGAGTAAGATGGAGTGGTAGAGAGTGTATCTAGGCATGAAAGATTGGTGATAGGAGCAGACTTCAATGGTCATGTTGGTGAAGGGAACAGATGGTGATGAAAAGGTGATGGGTAGTTATGGCCTTAAGGAGAGAAATGTCGAAGGACAGATGGTGGTACATTTTGCTAAAAGGATGGCGATTGCAGTGGTTAACACATATTTTAAGAAAAAGGAAGAACATAGGGTGACGTATAACAGTGGAAAAGTTGCACACAGGTGGACTATATTTTGTGCAGGAAAGGCCTGAAAGAGCTTGGAGACTGTAAGGTGGTTGTAGGGAATAGTGTAGCTAAACAGCATCATATGGCTGTCTGTAGGATTGCTTTGGAGATTAGGAAGAAGAGGAAGAGAATAAGAAGAATAGAATAAAAAATAGAATAAGAAGCTGAAGGAGAAGACTGTATTGTGAGATTCATAGAGAAGGTCAGACAGGGGCTTGGTGGTGATGAAGAATTGTTGAATGATTGGGCAATGACTGCAGAAGTGATGAGGGAGAGAGCTAGGAACGTACTTGTTGTGACATCTACGTTCACAACAACTCTAAGTAGGCAGGAGTATAAGGAGATGAAGGTGAAGGCAGCAGGTGAAGAAGGAGGTAGCAAAAGGCATATGAGGAGTTGTATGAGAAGTTGGACTCTCAGGAGGGAGAAAAGGATTTTTACCGGTTGAATGCCTGAGGAATATAGAAGGAGTGTTCTGGTGCAGATTTTTAAGAATAAGAGAGCTGTGCAGACGTGCAGTAACTACAGGGGAATAAAGTTGATGAGTCACACCATGAAGTTATGGGAAAGAGTAGTGGAAGCTAGGCTGAGGGAAGAGGTAGCCATCTGTGGGCAACAGTATAATTTCATGCAAAGGAAGTATACTACAGATTTTTTTGTTTTTGGGGATGTTGATGGAGAAGTATAGAGAAGGCCAGAAAGAGTTGCATTGTGTGTTTTTGGATTCTGAGACAGCGTATGACAGGGTTCCGAGAGAGGAGTTGTGGTATTGTATGAGGAAGTTAGGTGTAGCAGAGAAGTATGTGATGGTAGTGCAGAACATGTATGAGGACAGTGTGACAGCAGTGAGGTGTGTGGTAGGAATGTCAGACTGGTTCAAGGTGAAGGTGGGATTGCATCAAGGATCGGCTCTGAGCCCTTGCAGTGGTGATGGACAGGTTGACAGATGAGGTCAGACAGGATTCTCCATGGACAATGATGTTTGCGGATTTGTGATTTGTGGTGAGAGTAGGGAGCAGGTTGAGAAGAATTTGGAAAGGTGGAGGTACGCGCTGGAGAGAAGGGGAATGAAAGTCAGTAGGAGTAAAACTGAATACATGTGTGTGAATGCCAAATGCCAAACTGAATGAGAGGGAAGGCAATGGAGTGGTGAGGTTGCAGGGAAAAGAGGTAGTGAAGGTGGAAGAGTTTAAGTACCTGCCATCAACAGTGCAAAGTAATAGAGACTGAGTTAGAGATGTGAAGAAAAGAGTTCAGGCAGGGTGGAGTGGGAGAAGAGTGGCAGGAGTGATTTGTGATCTGTTCATCAGCAAGATTGAAAGGGAAAATGTATAGGATACCGGCCATGTTGTATGGTTTAGAGACTGTTGAGATTTTCATTGGGAGTGACGAGGATGGACAAGATTAGAAATGAGTTTATTAAAGGGACGGTGCATGTAGGATGTTTTAGAGACAAGGTGAGGGAGGACAGGGTGAGATGGTTTGGACATGTGCAGAGGAAAGACATACAGTATATTGATAGAACAATGCTGAGGATATAGGTGCCGGGCAGGATAAAAAAGAATAAAACCATGGAAAAGGTTTATGGATGTGGTGAAGGAAGATATGCAGGTAGTTAGGGTGAAAGAGGCAGATGTAGAGGACAGGGTAGTGTGGAGAAGAGCGATCCGCTGTGGTGACAGCTAACGGGAGCAGCCTAAAGGAGAAGAAGACCTTAAAGACATCTTTCATACATCATTTACTTTTTAACGTACTAACAAGGCCACATGTAGACAAATTACATACTCATACGCTCACTCCTATGGGCAATTTAGAATCAACAATCAACGTATGATTTTGGGATGTGGGAGGAAACTGGAGTACACTGAGGAAACCTACACAAGCGCGGGAAGAACATGCAAACCCCTGACCCAGAAATCAAACCTGTGAACGTGCGACCCACTATGCCACCGCACCCTGTTCTTCTATTTCTATAATTCAAACAGCAGACCCCTGTGACCCCGCATTCGGGAATAAGCGGGTAAGAAGATGAATGAAGGAAAAACATAATAAGAAGCAAATGTATTAAGTGTTACACTTGAATTAAACTCAAAAAAGAAGAAAAAATGAAAAAGTACTGTAACAAAAGTATTTTTATTGATCTACTTTCCACCACTGAAGGACCTGCCCTAGGCCTCTGTTAGACCCAGCTCGACTGTGAAAACATACAATCATCCTTTCAGCCTTTCTTCCACCGGCTGTTTTTAATATATCCTACCTTCTGTCTGGGGTCTGTGGGTGTCATTCAATCAATGTCAGTGTGTTCATGCGCTGAGCCAGAACTTTATCAAAACCAAAAAAAAATCAGTCTCAAAGCAGAGCATGACTGCATCTGGTGACATTCTTACGGGTTGGACATTTTCTGCTACAAAACCTTTCATTCATTCATTCATTCATTCATTCATTCATTCATTTATTCATCTTCTAACCCACTTAATCCCTTATTCTGTGTCACGGGGGTCTGCTGGAGCCTATCCCAGCGCACATACGGTGAAGACAAGTAACCCTAACATTTTCTTTTTATCTCTTGTTTTTTTTTGTTTTAATTTCTTATAAATGTTAAAAATGAAGACTTGTATGCTTTAATATTAAAACCATAGTGACGCAGGTGCCTTGTTTTTAAGCCTGTTGTGAAATACAATTTTTTTTGGCCTCACAACAACCAAACAAAGCATTTAAATACACTGTCATTCATTCATTCATTCATTCATTCATTCATTCATTCATTCATTCATCTTCTTATCTTATTAATTTGGGGTAACAGGAATTTACTGGAGCATCTTACAGCACACAGAGTGCAAGAGGCAGGGGTAAACATGTACATTAGGTTGATTGGTGATTATAAATTGCCCATAAGAGTGAATGTGTGTGTGTGTGTGTGTGTGTGTGTGTGTGTGTGTGTGGTTGTTTGTCTATGTGTGGCCCTGCGATGGACTGACGACCTGTCCAGGGTGCTGCAATAGGTTCTAGCAGACCGCTGTGACCCTGAATTAGAGAATAAACTTCCTCTTAAGAGCGTATGTATGTGCTGTCATGTGTATAACAGCCACTTTGACAAGCTTTTCTTCTCTTTTATGTATAATAGTATTTTTGGTGTTTTTTTTAGGACGAAGGACGGAAATATCATCGCTTCTGCAGTCATAGCAGTGCAAGAGTGACAGGACTGAAGATGGAGAGGTTAGAAAGCTTTCTGTATCCCACTCCACCCAGCAAGTTCATAAGACGGTCATATTAAAGATCTATGAGCAGTCTGAAGGTTGGATGCAGGGATGTTCCGTGTTGGTGTTGTTTATTGTTGTCTGTGTGCTGTTACAGAAATCGCCATCAGAGACCTGAGTTAGAAGGAAGTGCTGGCCTACAACAGGAAAAGCAGCTGCTCATGGAGAAGAAGGCTATGATGTGAGTATTTTGTTTTTCAGACACTGTTCAGAATGTTTAAATGGTCCTACGACAGTCAATGTTGTATATCAAAACTGAATGTGTGTGGTTGTTCGTCTATGTGTGGCCCTGAGATGGACTAGCGATCTGTCCAGGGTGTACGCCTACCTCTCGCCCTATGTGTGCTGGGATAAGCTCCAGTAGATCCCCGTAACACTGAATTAGTGAATGAGTGGGTTAGAAAATGTCTATCTGTTCATTCATTTATTCATACATGTGTTTGGATTTTGGGAGGAAACCGGAGTACCCATAAGAAACCCACACAAGTGCAGGGAGAACATGCAAACTCAGCACTCTTTGTTTATAAAGCTTTGATGTGGTGTATATATTATTATTGTTTATTTGATCATTATGTAAATGAGTTAGCATGTTTTCTGTTTGCAGAATTCAGAGGGCTTGGCGTACTTTGTTGAGCCGTAAACAAGGCTGGCGTGGGGCTCCGAAGGGCCGCATAAGTCATTTAGAGCCGGAGTCACAGGAAAACAACCTTACCGATACCCTTCCCACTGGAGAGCTGGGGCAAACCTTTACATTGGTAAGAGAAAACCTTGTAAGGAGATAGAGGAGGTTTGGTGGGAGAGAAAGAGAGAGAGAGAGAGAGAGAGAGAGAGAGAGAAGGGGAGAAAATGAGAGAAAGGGGAGGGGAGAGAGTGCGAGAGATAATAAGAGAGAGAGAGAAGGGGGGGGTGAGAACGAGAGAGGCAGGAGTGTGAGAGAGAGCGAGAGAGAGACTTGGGCTGGTGGATGTAGATGTTGACTTTAGTGTTTATTGGCATGAAGCCCAGATCTGTAATTAGCAGTTAATTGGATTAATTTGTGAAGTGAGTTGATTGATTAATGAAGTAATCTGAAGTGTGCAGCACCTTGTTCTGTCTGCCCTTAGGGTTTACTGTGAATTAAACAGTGCTCACCAACCCAAACACACACACACACACACACACACACACACACACACACACACACACACACACACACACTACCTGAATCAGCTATGACAATGCACAATATATTAACCAATTGCATCCATCTCTGAATGGATGGATGGGTTTTTCTCTGTATGGATGGATGGGATTTTCTGTGTAGGGATGGATGGATGTATGGATGGATGGGATTTTCTCTGTATGGATGGATGGGATTTTCTCTGTAGGGATGGATGGGATTTTCTCTGTATGGATAGATGGGATTTTCTCTGTATGGATGGATGGAATTTTCTCTGGATGAATGGATGGGATTTTCTCTGTTTGCATGGATGGAATTTTCTCTGGATGAATGGATGGGATTTTCTCTGTTTGCATGGGTTAGATTTTCTCTGGATGGATGGGATTTTCTCTGGATGGATGGATGGATGGATGGATGATTTCTCTGTATGGGTGGATGGGATTTTCTCTTTATGGATGGATGGATGCGATTTTCTCTGGATGGATGGATGGGATTTTCTCTGTATGGATGGATGGATGGATGCGATTTTCTCTGGATGGATGGATGGATGGATGGATGGATGGATGGATGGATGGATGGGATTTCCTCTGTATAGATGGATGGGATTTTCTCTGTATGGATAGATGGCGTTTTCTCTGTATGGATGGATAGGATTTTCTCTGCAGGGATGGATGAGATTTTCTCTGTATGGATGGGTGATATTTTCTCTATGGATGGATGGGATTTTCTCTGTTTGCATGTGTAAGATTTTCTCTGTATGGATGGATGGATGGATGGATGGGATTTTCTCTGGATGGATGGATGGATGGATGGATGGATGGATGGATGGATGGGATTTCCTCTGTATAGATGGATGGGATTTTCTCTGTATGGATAGATGGCATTTTCTCTGTATGGATGGATGGTTATTTTCTCTGTTTGCATTTGTAAGATTTTGTCTGGATGTATGGATGGGATTTCCTCTGTATGGGTGGATGGGACTTTCTCTATGTGGATGGATGGTTATTTTCTCTGTATGATGGATAGGATTTTCTCTGCAAGGATGGATGAGATTTTCTCTGTATGGATGGGTGATATTTTCTCTATGGATGGATGGGATTTTCTATGTATGTTTGTTTGGGATTTTCTCTGGATGGATGGCATTTTCTCTGGATGGATGGATGGATAGATGGGATTTTCTCTGAATAAATGGATGGATGGGATTTTCTCTGTATGGATGGATGGGATGTTCTCTTATTTGAATACCACAATTCCATCTTAAGCTAGGAAACTTTTACTGCCTGTTCAATTTTTTGTTTCTAGCAAAGAAAGGTTTTCAATGGCAAAGGTGCAAATTTGTAATCCTTTTCAGGCATCCTTTCAGACTTCTATGTTTTGTAATGGGAGTTTTATTGTGTTTTTGTTTGGAGTGCACCCATTCTGGAGATCTAGGTTTCAAAAAGCTTGGTGGGTGGTGTATCTTTAAAGAGGTGAGGCATTTCTTCCCTCTTTCGCAGGCTATCCAGGCTCCATACAGACAGCCAGGATTTGTTATTGTCATTGTGATTGACAGTGCAAGAAAAGCAAACCAGTCCTGTCACTCAGGAAGACTTTTAGTCTCATGGACTTTCATTCAAAACATTGTTATTCAACAAATTAATGTCAGGGTCACTGGCTGATGTCGCTACATTTATTTATCATTTGGTATTTATATTCATAGAGGATCTTTTATTTCACCATGCATACCATATGAGAGCAGTGTGCTTGAATGCGAGATATCTCTTCATATATATATATAACAGTATTAGTGAGATCAGACAGTAATGTCAGGTAAGGAGGTCTGGGGTGGACTAGTCGCCATTCCAGTTCATTCCAAAGGGGTTCAGTAGTGGTAAGATCAGAACTTTGTGTGGAACACTGGTGTTTTTTCACTCTAATAATAATCCTGTATGTGAGAATGGGTTTTGTGCTCTGGGTCATTGTCATGCTGCAACAGAGTCTTTTAGCTCAAGTGAAAGAATAATGTAATACAACCTACAACTAACATTCTAGACTAACTGTGGACTTCCATATTTGTAGCAACAATTAAATAGGATGCACATACGGATCTAATGGTGAGTTAATCAAAAACTTCAGAATGTTGTTATACTTTCATTTATCACATCCGTTTTATTTATTAATCTGTTTATATCATTTATTTTGTGAACCGGTGTGCCAATCGTAAAAACTGTGCAACAAGAATTTTATAAAACCTGTAATATACTTTAGATTAACCCTCAGCAGGAAAAATAGAACAAGCCGATGATGCCCAGAGGTCCTCATGCATATTAACAGTCAACGTTTATGAAGTATTGAATATTCATTAGCTCTGCTATGTAGCACAGAATTGTAATTAAATCTAGCTATGCTTGTTTGAAAGCCCTCACAGCAGGATGGGTCTAATGACTGATGCTTTAAAAGCGGTGTTAGTTACAGTTCATGACAGGCCATTATGGAAGTCAGTAGGCTAATAGCAGGGACTTCTCTGCGTGGATTGCTATGTTAGACATGATGTCATTCTTTTCTAAAGGATTTACTGGCCTGCCCATTGCGTTCTCTTCAGTGTAGCTGTTTTTCTGCATTGCAGTAAGAAAGTTAAACTTAAAAATGATCTTTAATATTGTTAATGTAATAAAAGTGGTCATATATTTTGTAGCATATAAAACTTGTGCTTGATCATATTAAAAACACGTTGGACTAAAAGAAACTGGATAATGAAATGGGGTTTTTTTTTTGTCCATCATTGGTGTTTTTGAAGGTAAAATCCGCCGTAGTTTCCTGGTGGTTGAAAAGGCTTAGCTGGATTAGTGTGATGTTGTATTCGGTGCTTTCCTTATGGCTGACTATCCAGTGGTCCTGAAGTAGGAGCCAGTGGCATGCCTAGTAGCCTGTGAATTAGTGAATAAATGAATAAAGGAAAACTCTGTGATCCGTGTGTGTGTGTGTGTGTGTGTTTTGGAATAGACCTACACATTTAGCCCATAAATCAATGTGCCCAAATTAGCCATTGATTTTTTTTTTGGATGGGGAGATCAAGATTTATTGTCATGTCTGAGTCTGAAGAGAGGAAGAATATTTCAGACAGACTCAAAAAAGAATAAAAGAGTGAGAATAAAGTAATCGCGGAAGTTTGTAGAAGGAAGCCAATCTGGATGGTGTCTGCTTTCATTTCTTGATCACCTTCAGGCTGGGATTAATATGGGTTATTAGTTTCATAAAATATCAACACAGGCATTTTTCTGGTGGCCACAGTCTCTTTCTGTGCACCCTAGCCACACAGAAAGAAGGCCCCAGGTTTTGTATCCCCTGTAAGGTTGTTTCTGTGTGGATTCTCCCTGTGATCTCTGGTTTTCTCCTACAGTCAAGATGTTTTTTTCTAGCCTTTATTCTGCATACTTTATGTTAGCAGCCGCAACACCATGCAAGATATTAGCAACCTTTATTTAAAAGGGGAAAATATTTGTATTCCTTCTTTCATTAATTAAGTCGCTTGGACAGGCCGGGATAAGGGATGCTCACTGGTGCCCCCTAGCTGGTTGTCGCACCTTGTTTGCCTCTTTCAGAAAAAAAAAAACCCCAACAAAACCAAAACTCTTTGCATATTATGGGCATTGGATGAAAACAACTTCCTTTCATCAAAAGCGTCACCTTTATCTCCTCTCATCGCTCTGTCCATTTCTTTCTACACACAGGTCCCTCTGGAATGTATAGATCTAGACAAGTGTTTCATACATACCTCTAAAGGTTACTCTCTCTCTCTCTCTCTCTCTCTCTCTCTCTCTCTCTCTCTCTCTCTCTCTCCCTCTCTCT
>JAOTRA010052858.1:0-18574 GCA_026260255.1 Pseudolaguvia tuberculata | reverse complement strand
ACACACACACACACACACACACACACACACACACACACACACACACACACACACACACACACACACACACACTTATGGACAATTTTGAAATCACCAATCGACCTCATCTGCATGTTTTTTGACTGTCGGAGGAAACTGGAGTACCCGGAGCAAACCCCCGCAAGCACAGGGAGAACATACAGACTCAGCACAGAAGGATACCCAGCCCGGGAATCGAACCTGAGACCTCTTGTTGGTAAATAACCTCAAACATCTATCATAGCCTGATTTGTAGGATTAGCCACTAGTGTCATGTGAGAGGGTCTGGTGTGCAGTCATTGTTCCAGTTTATCAGTGGGGTTGTACTCGGACCACCTCAGTTCTTTAACACCAACCACATATTAATGAAACTTGAGGGTTTGTGCACGGAGGCAGACAGTTATTGGTGTAAAACGATTGGTCATGTAGGACATTTTAATATAAACAGAGCTAATAATATTTCCTTTGTATTTGAGGTGAATGATTTATGTAAGACTTGTTATACCCCGTTGCTGTCTAGTGTACGGAAGATCTGCCCAGCGTATTCTGTAGACTCCTTCCCCACAGTTCCATCACAGAAGTGCCGTCTGAACTCATGCAGCGTGATCAGGCCACTCGGACACTCGTTTAAAAACTTCCTGCCAAATGACAACATGGCCTCATCCATTTATATCAAGCACACAATTAATATTATATTTACGTACATATATTTCTTCGTTCATTCTTCTTACACGCTTATTCCCTAATTCAGGGTCACAGAGGTCTGCTGGAGTCTATCCCAGCACACATAGGGCACTGGACAGGTCACCAGTCCAGCGCAGGGCCACACAGACAAACAATCCCTCACACACATTTACTCCTATGAGCAGTTTAGAATCACTAATCAACCTAATGTAAATGTTTTTGGACTCTAGGAGGAAACTCGAGTACCCGGAGAAAACCCATGCAAAGAATCGAAGAATTCTGGGAATCGAATCCAGGACCTTCTTGTTGTGAGTTGACAATTTTTACTTTGTTTGTATATACTGTATACCCCCCCCCACACACATATATATATATATATATACATATATAAGCGCAAATAATAAGAAGGTATCACACACACACTTGCGCAAGCCACAGTCCTACCTGAACCATTCATATAGTTCTGTGATGTAGGAGCCTCCAGTTCTGTAGGGTAAAGTTGCAACCTGTCCCATATCCTCAATTCTGCTGCTACTTCACTTTCAGCTACTACACACAGAACACATTTATATACCAAATCCCAGCTTACACTCTCCCGAGCCTAATCATGCTTACAAATGTCACACTGAAGCCATGAAATTAGCCGAAAGCAATCTCTTAGCTGGGGACACACACAGGACGGGCCCTCAAATGTAATCAGCTTGAGTAGTGTTATTTATAAAAGATCATCTAAACTGTAATTGGGTTCAAAAGGAAACTGAAGCAAACGCTATACTAGAGTCAATGTTAACGTTTGTTTTTTTAGTAGGTTGTCTTTTAAAAACATTTTAGAAATGAAATGTAACTTAATTAGGCAGCACGGTCGTGTAGTGACTAGAACGCTCGCGATTGGTTCAAGTTTGCATGTTCTTCCTGGACTTGCTTGGGTTTTCTCCGGGTACGTCCCACAGTCCAAAAACATGTCCATTAGGTTGGTTGATTGGTGAGTCTAAATTGCTCATTAGTAGTGTGTGTGTGTGGTTGTTTATATATGTGTGGCTCGGAGATGGGCGCTCATCCTATGTGAGCTGAGGATAGGCTCCAGCAGACCCCTGTGACCCTGAATTAGGGAATAAGCGGGTTAGAAGATGAATGAATGTACATTAATTAGGGTGGCACAGGGGTGTAATCGTTAGCACGGTTGCCTCACAGCAAGAAGGGTTTGACCCAAACGGGTTACATGTATATGCTTTATTTTATCTGAGTAATTGGGTGTTAAGGGTCTTCTTCAGGAGCCCAGCAGTAGCAACTTGGTGGTGCTGGAAATCAAACTCTGATCTTCCAATTAGAACATCTTCTTAACCACTGAGCTACCATTGCCCAGTACTGGACTCAACAAATTAAGCCACATCTACACACTGACCAACATGTTAATAAGACCTGGTTACATTTTTGGTAACCAATTGAAACTAATAATATAAAAAAAATGGGATATGAATCAACAACACACTCACCAGTCTATGCATTATTACATGTCATGGTATGTTAGCAGATAGATGTTACCAGGACTAGTTTTATAACCACAAGGACAAAGCACATGCATTTACAAATTGCATTTTTTCATCCCCGGAATGAAGAGCCCCAATTCCCAACTTTATTAAAAAAAAAAGCCCGCAAGCACATTCAATCCACAGTAAACTGAAAATCATTTCCACAAGTATGGAGTTTATTTTACATAAAGAGAATAAATCTTTAAAAGGATGCGCAAAAACCAACATGGGGATATGATGACATTATGGCTCAGTAAATATATAAGCGAATAAAATTCCTTTTCCAACTGCTTCTTCTCGCCGTCCTTGGGACATAGACAGTACTTGCATGTCCCTTAACCAACCACATTCTCCATGCGAGTAGCTGGAACTGGAGAATTACAGCATCCCAGGTTATGCAGCCTTTAGTGGAGTAATTATACCTCTCTCTAGGAGCAGGAAGAAACAGTTCATCCATCCATCCATCCATCCATCCATCTTCTTACCTGCTTATTCCCGAATCCGAGGTCACGGGGGTCTGCTGCGCCTATCCCAGCACACATAGGGCGAGAGGCAGGGGTACACCCTGGACGGGTCGCCAGTCCATCTCAGAAAAACAGTTCATAACATGGCTAAATATTTGTATATAATTTGTTTTGTCCATAGGCTGCTCCGCCACAGCTCCCATGATCTGCACATTTGACTTGGTGGGGTTTTACACTAAATGCCCTTCCTAACGCAACCCTGCCATTTATCCGGCTTTGGGACCGGCACTGGCTTGTGCCACCGTAATGACAGGGATTTTATGAGCAATTTAAACCGGAGTACCCAGGAGAAACCCAAGCAAGCGTGGGGAGAATATGGGGATCAATCCGGGGACCTTCTTGTTGTGAGGCCACCGTGTTGCGCCGCCAAAAATAATCAACGACAAACAAGCAAAATGAACCCAAAAGGCCAGCATTTGCATGTATATTACCAGACAGTTAACATGTCATATCAAAGCTCATTTATTTCAGATGAACTGAAAGTAAGGTCTAGTATAAACTAGGTAGTAGTTGTAGGATTAGGATGCGATTGTGAGTCCAGTATATACAGCACATATTTACACTGAAAATACTCATACAGTACGTAGATAAGAAAAGAAGAAAAACTTTTTTGCAGTTCAGGTGTAGCACATCTGTCACAGCTCGTAGCAGATGTGTGTTGATTGAAGAAACAGCTGTCCTTTGCTTAAGATACTCATCTGCCCGAATAAACCCACACTGGACATTACCACAAGTCGCTTCCAAGAAGGTCATTCCTTGGTTCTACTTTTTCAGGGTATTTGGAGGCTGGATGATTTATGTATTAAAAAATCTTTTAGACATGATGATAATTACTCTCTTGGAGAATCTACAGTGTCATCAAACTCATCGGATCCAAAATTACAGCCATTTTACAGCCAAGTTGTTTAAACGGAAATGTGTATTAGCGTCACAACAGCCCTAGAATGTTAAAGATCCACCATGTTAATCATTTCCCATTTCATGGCCTGCTTTTTAGTGGAATCCTGGGACCGAGGCTCTGCGCCCACCATTGTTGGTTGACGCTGTCATTTTAGCATTTATTGTTGCCAACTTTGCCTCTTTTGAGTATGTCAGATTAAAAATGCATTAGGCTGGTATTTAATATGACAGGCAGGCTTTTGCTAACTAACATTATTACAATTTTGGGCTGGTACTGGGTATTTTTGTCTGAATGTTTCAATCTACGCTGGCAACCCAGTAAAATGTCAGCAATTGTTTCAACGCTAATGTAGAATGTCAACCACTGATTTACCGAAACCTTTAAAGCAATGAAACAGGTCGCTGTGAACAGAGCTGTAAATGACCAGGTATAGAGAGAAGAGCTTTATTCTAAACTTTTTTTGACTAAAGCATCACATCTACATTTGGGAAAATTTGCTTTTCATGGGTCCTTTCAAGTGCTAGTCACACAATGAAGTGAAAAGTATGACTGTAAAGCAACACTTCAACAACTTTAACTGACGATTGATGATACGCCACAATCAGGAACCAGCATCATCTTGCCACAATTTATATTTAGTTCCCAACTGTGCTGTATCCTCCCTCCCATATATAAAATCAACACCATTATCTTTACCTAGATAACCACTCATGGCACATAAAAAGGTTTCCCCTCCTATAAATCCATCAAAGAAATCTAGCTAATTTAATTCAAGACCAAAATAGAAGAACTGTTGGAAAAACAGACAAAGAAGTGTGTCTTAAGTTTTATTATTTGCTAGCATGATTTCATCAGATAGTGTTTTCTGATTACTGCGAGCGATTCTCAAGACAATAATTCCATATGTAATATTTATCAATCATAAAAGGTCATATACTAATTTGGTACACCAGAGAAACACACCAACAGTCAGACAAAACATTGTACTAACATACAAAAAAAATGTTCCTTCCCAGACAGTTGCTCCCTGAGAGGTCTGAATTCATTCAGGTTATATATCTTTCACTGCTATGGGGTGTGACCTATAGCTTATTATAGTCCAGCTCCTGACCAATAAGGTTTGGCATCTGCAATGCCTGAAATGTAAATGTAATATGGGGCTCAGTCACTGTTCCACATTGCTTAGATTTTATCAGCTAACATTTATACAATTAAACACAAGCACACATCAATCCTCTTTAGGACCAAAAATAGTATTTAAGCTCACAGGCCAATTCCTCTAAAACCAAGATCTACAATCAGTAGGAAAACTGTTAGCATACTTAATCATTGTAGTGAATTAATAGCTTGTTTTCACAACAATGTTTATATAAGAACACAAAACTTTAGCATAGAAACATCTTATTGCGACTTCTAAAACCAAACCCATTTACGCAAGGATGTGCACTACAACTGACAACCGTTTCAGCAACGCCTACAGGGTGATATTTCAGAAAATATTCTTTTAATGTGCTACAATATCAAATAAATGAAGATCAATTTTTACATAATGCCTTTAAGACATAATATTTGTATAACTTTGATGATAACGAATGATTGACAAAATAGCCAGATTCAGCGGTAGTAGATGCAAGAGCTACTTTCAGACACCAGGACATAATGGAACAAGTCCAACAAGCTAGCGAAGGATTTGGGTTAAAAACACTACTACCTCATGAAAAAAAAATAAATACTCATATTAAATGTGGCATCGCATTGGTGGGGATAGAGTTGAGACAGCAGGTGGAAACAATCAGACTTGCCCAATCCCAGCAAGCCTGTAAAACGAATTGTGGAATATGGAAGTTTTATCATTAGAGCAGCATATGATATCTTCAGCAAATCTATACTTATGGCTTAGAGAGGGCGCAAGATATCCTCTGTGTGCAGCCCCAGCAATTATAAAAACTCATCTGAGTGGGTGGTAAGGAAAATACACCTAGTGCAACAACCAAGTATTGAAATGCCTCTCCTCAAAACATGAGCACAACAGATTTAACACTAATGTCATTCTAAATAACCAAACTATCCTCCCAAAGCTACAAGTCTTCATCTGAAAAGGAGAGATGAGGCAACCCAACTCTCAGATTCAAGTTCATTAAATGAGCTAATGGCACCTTGGGTTAATGGCATTGATGAAGCATGTATAGCATAGGAGGAACCATCACCAAGTAAACAGCAGTACAACCCCATAACCAAGAGAAACTCTTTCAAAAAAACCCCCAAAAAGACAAATACTGGACTGTATTATATGGGATGGTAAAAACTAAACCCATTAAATAGAATTAAGGCTAATATATTCAAATAAATTCTGTTACACATACTACATATGATTCATTTTAAAGGTAATTTCAAGTAGGAAACGCAGAAACAAGATGTGATATAGTAAAACAAATGCCAAGAGTTCTTCAGTGCTGCTAGTCTGGTTGTGGCACTGATCTGACTGTTCTACATTGAGTGTTACAATAATCCCATAGAAACAGTGTAGAAGTAGGTGTCAAACGTCACACTGAATGTAGAACTTTTAAGTAACTCCGGATAAGTTGTGTAGATATTACAGCTGGATTAATGACATGGAAGTTTTCAGGGTAGTTTAGATATTTTGGAATATTCCATCCACAAGCCTACATCTTCAGCTCTAAGACGTTCTGCAGATCCATAAAGGGTTCAAAAGATCACATATGCTTCAACCCCCCTGAGCAATACCTTTTTTTTTTTTTTTTTTTAAATTAAATACTAATTATGTGAAAAAATGCTGTATGGCTTAGTAGACAGATAAACACAGGCGTGCTCTTTGAGAAGAAAACTTGTAAATCTTGAGGTATAGTTTTTCCCTGGTTTCTCTGAAAGATATACGCAGGTATCAAAACAAAGGTTTAAACCCAAAAGACATTGCCGGTTTCTTTTCTACTTCACTAAGGGGACATCAGAGGACATATTCAGACTTGTATATATATAAAAAAAACCTAGTGAATAAAATTCTTCAAAAGACATGATGTTTGTGATCTTGGGTCTACTGACACATGTATGGTCTGTATGGAATAAAAAGAATCTGGAAAAAAAGGGACATTAAAGAGACCAGCGCATCTCATCAAAGTTTACACCCTCTCCTAGGTTGGCATCCGTTTCCAGCAGACTCATAATGACCGCCATGGCAGCCTCATCGCTGCTCAGGCTTCCTAGCCCTGGAACTGCTTCCAAATCCAAGTGAGACGGTCCGTCTGCAGCAGGAAAAGAAGTAAGATTCAACACTTTCGAATCTACATATTTGTGCAGTGATAAAGGTTAATCTTTGATGCAAACCCGACAAGAACAACAACAAGAACAAACATTTTATATCAAAAATACTTAAGCTTTAAAAAACAACAACAACAGTGCACCGTATAATCTGGTGTGCCTTATATATTAACTCTGGTTGTCCTTACTGATCTCGAATCAGTTTTATGTGGTACAAGGTGCTCAAAAATTTGTCTAAATGTTTTAGTATGACTTGTGACCACAGACAAAAGGACCGACACCCCTCTCAGTCTCTCTCCAAGAAAATGATTAGGGGCTAGAAATTAGACAATACTGATTTAAAGTGAAAAGTATAGCAGTTACCTAGGACATTTTCACTTCCTGTTAAGGGTCCACTGCGCGGGTCATTGTCTGAGCTGGACTTGGGCACATGGGCTTCTGTTACTTCCCCGTTTGGCACCTACACATGTTTTTTTTATATATCAAATCAGCAAAACCCTGTTTTAACATATACACACACAAATACACACACAAATACACACACAAATACACACACAAATACACACACAAATACACACACACACAGACTCACATTGCTGGCTTGCGTGAGAACTAGTGGAGATTTCTCCTGCAGCAGACTGAATGGACTAGCATTCCCACTGGATGGGGAGGAGCTCATCCTGGGAAATGTATCCAGTGTACAGTTAACAGTATTGCAATTTTTATTATCTAGCCAATTGTTGCAGTAGATGATGTCCTACCTATGAGAATCCAGCAGCTCATTAGCTATTTGTGTACCAATGCTTCCAGCATATATCATGGTACCCGAAGCTTTTGAGATTCCTGGGATAATAGGGAGGGATTTCTTTTCTTCCTCTGAAAAAGAGAAATCAACAGAACAATACAGCCCGATCTTTGCACTCGAACCTTTAAATGCAAATATTTCTGAAACTTGCATTGTGCATGTCTGCCATCTAGTGACAGGAACGATTAAAATGTACAAAATGACAACCATAAATTGTCTTAAGTCTTGATCTGAATCAGGGGTCACCAGACTCGGTCCTGGAGGGCAAATGTCATGCAGAATCTAGCTTTATCTTGCCCTTAACACACTTGCCAATAAGTTTGAAGTAAAGAAAGACTATAACTATCTAGACCAGGTGTGTTGGAGCTAAACTGTGCAGGACACCTCCAGGATTGTGTTTTATCTAGATGATCCAGATGTTATGTGAGCTCTGATATTCACTACAATACAATAAATACAAGTCAAATTTAATAAGCATAATGCATATGTATTACATCACCTCCGTCTTTAATTGTATACTGAAATGTCTATTTATAAATGTGTTAATTATTCAAAACAGCTAGTACAGAAGTAATTTAACAAATAATTAAACAAACAAAAAAGAAATAAAAAGAATTCAGTAGAAAAGTCAAGAATAAAGAATATAACCAATAAGGGCAAATTGTATCAATTGGTAATTGTAAAAGGCTAAAACATGGGTTGGATTTGATTAAAAGGTAGAGCATTGATTATGATAATACCAATACTACATTTTAATAAGTACCTTTTATATAATATTTATTATAATATTATTATAACTATTTAGATACAACATAGAATTTATATTATATTTTATATTATATTTACAGCATTAAAAGAAATACAATCCTTCACCTTCGGAAGCTTTGGAATCTACAGGTTGTCCAGACTTGTCCCCCGATCCACCAGAATTGCTCTCATCACTGAATCAGGCAACCAGAAAATAACATTAGAAATGAATCCCACACGCATCCTTTGGTCAAACACCCCAGTAAGAAAAGTAAGTCAGATATACTCACGATATGACTGTATTTGTTGACACAATATATTCTACTTCTTTGGTCCAGGGATTTATAAAACTAAACCACTGACTTTGCAAGGTGACAAAAGAGCCAGATTTCGTTTTGAACTTGTAGCAATTTGTCTCAATCTTCTCTTTACTTCTCAAAACTTGAAAAAAAAAATCAAATCTATGATTAATACAACCAGTACTCACAGCTCTGGAATCTGGATGTGATATTCATCTTTAAAACAGCTGGGACAATAAGCTTTATATAAAGAACAAATATTTATGTACATAATGAATAAAATACATTACCAACAGTGGCGTGTCCATAGCACAGTACTTATATTACCTTTTCTGTGTCTGTCTGCTAAATGAGGCAAATCGTCTTGATGGAAGTATTCATAGCAAGAAGTTCCGAGTAGCTCCTGTGGTAGATAGCCAAGGATGGTTGTGGCTCTGCAAAAAAATTGGAAACAAATCAACAAGACAAATTAAACTAAAAAAATCTAGCAACAATCTAAACTTTTCAAGGGTCTGCTGGAGAGTATCCCAGCAAACATGAGGCAAAAAGCAGTGGAACACCAGTCCATCCCAGGGGTAAACAAACAAACAAAAACACACACACACACAAACGGGCAATTTAGAATCACTACATCAACCTAATGTACATGTTGTTTTAGGACTGTGGGAGAAAACCGGAGTACCCTGGGAAAACTCACGCAATCACGGCGAGAACATGCAAACTCCACACAGAAAGACCCCTTGTCCAGGAACCAAATCCAGGACCTTTTATTAGACAAAACCACTGCACCGCCCACAAAAATAAAATGTCAGACCATTTTTTATTTATTTTTTTTTTTAAACAAAACTGTAGTGAAAAAGGGAAGACGAGTATAACTATGTACACCCCTCAATGAAACTTTATTTCGGTACCTTTTCTTTGTACCCTATCGTCTAGACTATAAGGCGCATTAATCAGTGGTGTACCGGGGATTTGTTAAGTAATACGAGTCCCAGAAGAAACAAACATCAATTGAGATGCCAGACTTTTACCAGGACGGATCCCAACTAGTTGGACTCAACCAGGAATAATCTTGGAGTCGAGTGAGAGATAGAGGGAACCCTGAGCCAGTGGAGCAGGGTGTCCGCAAAGCGCAATCTAGCTACAGCAGTGTTCTAAATCATTTTGAGCACCTTGTATTACATAAAATCGGTTAGAGATCAGTAAGCAAAACCACAATTAATATAAAAGGCACATCGGATTATAAGGCGTACGGACTTTCCATTTTTAAGGAAATTAAAGGATTTTAAGTGTGCCTTATAGTCCGGAAAATACGACACTCAGTTGCATTGAATGTGTAACAGTTTACTGACTTCCTGATTCAAGTTAAAAATTAGCAGTAAGAAGATTTTTTTTTTTTAAATCAAGGTTTTGACTTCCTCTGACTGAATTTCTCAAACTTGGCGCGTTTATTTATTATTGATTATCAAGTTAAAAATATGAGCAGCATGTTAAAAATAGTCAGCCTTCTCACAAGCTTGCAGGTTATTTGTAGCCATCATCACTTGTGTAGATGATGAGTGTGCCACCACCATGCTTCACAGTAGACATGGTATTATTTAGGGATAATAAATGTGTTGGAGTTATCATACAAAAATCATGGATGTTTATGACCTTTTTATAAACTTTTGTCACACCAGATGAACATCTTTCACAAAACGATTGGTATGGTTTTCATTAAAAAAACAGCGTCCGGCTCTTTACCCTACCCCACAGCTCAGACATGTGAAGTATGCAAAAAATGGTCGTCACATGCACGGAGCACCCGTAGCTGCCAGACCCCACTGCAGCTTTTGTATTGTAGCTGTTGGATGCTTTAAACAAGTTCCATGATGCATTTTATTATGCGTTCAGCTCCACTTGTGAAGATTTCACACATGCATTGTAAGCGATTCACTTTGGGGGTTTTTAACAAAAGATCATGCAGCCAATTGCTATGCTGATTAAATAATAAGCAAGTTTTTTAAACTAAAAGCAAATAAAGTGTGTGAATAGATCTATAATACAAAGTATATTTATATAACAATTATTATTTAATATTCTGGCCTTCCTGGAGACAATTAAAGATTGTCACTAAAGTTTTACAAAAAGCTTTCATTTGTAACATTAACTACAATGAATAAAAGTTGTAGATTTGTTTGTTGAAAATTTTTGTTCATTTCAACATTTACATAAGTCAATACAGTCTTATGCAAAAGTTTAGGCAACCTTGAAAAATACCGTGACAAGCTCTTTACAACAGAATTTGGAGATTTTTTTTAATTGAAAAGATTCTGTCTTTCATGGAATTGGAAAACATGCACAATATTGCTGTAGTTACTTCTTATGCCATAAATTGAACAAAAATATAACAAACATTATTATGGCACTGTAAAAAAAAAAATTTAGGATTCTTTTAACTAGGTTTCAAACCATACAAATACTTTAATTCTTTAAACTTTGGGCATACACTTGCGGACATTCAACAACCATAAGTTTCTCTAAGCAGCTGTGTAAGTTGAAGATGAAAATGAAAGTTATTGATGCCAGCAATGTAGAAGGCGGCTAGAAGAAGATAGCAAAGCGTTGTCAGCTTTCAGTTACCACGGTGAGAAATGAAATTAAGAGATGGCAGTTCAGTGGAACAATGAAGGTCAAAATAAAATCTGGAAGATCTGAAAAAAAAAACCTGCAGGGGAGATGGAAGAGTCTGCAGAAGAAAGCCTGACCCGTGTCATACAATCCAATAGAACATCTATAGAAGCCTGGTGTGTTTTGAAAACAAGTGCTATGGACCGATACGTTAATATTTGAAATCTATATTATTTGTAGAAAGCTAATATTCATATACCTCTGATCCACAAATGTGAATTTTCCATCCATGGCACAACGAGTGATAAACTCTGTAGGTTTGACCTTGATCTCTCCATTGGCCAGGGAAATGGATTGAGGGTGTACACGGCCTACAGCCACGAGGCAGCTGAAGTGTGAGTCTTCTTTATCGGCTTCGGCCTCACCCTCTGCTCCGAGCTGACTGGTGGGCCAAGTGCGCATATAGCCGGTGCAATGCACTGTGCAATAACGCTGCGATTCTGCAACAGCACAGAGAAATACAGGAGGAAACTTGAAACCATATAGCTGACAATCAGAATTATTGCTCATTTTCCAGATATTTGAAAAATATATTTTCAATTTAGGCAAAGTTTATAGATAGATGGGATGGAGTAATGTCTGGCATTGATTTCTTAAATTTCCATTGTTTCTAAAGATTTAAAAGAAAAATCCCAATGTGAAATGGTAAAACTATGCCAATTCCTTGAACTGGTGATGAGCAGAAAAAAAAAAGCAACATTCCTTACAACTTTTGTAGATAAAATCTTCAACAGACTGGGATGTATTTGTTCCATTCTTTTCCCTTTTAAAGAATAGTCGGATGTTGTGAGGAAGAGTATTGATTTGTTGAACTTTTTTTATTTTTACACATTCCACTTATAATAACGAGCACATGGTCAGTTCATATATTTTAATAAGCACAAAAAGATCAGCAGTAAAGCCTGCATTACAACATTGTAAAAAAAACACAACCAGCTTGAAGACGGACCTGTAAATACACGCGATTGTGACCGATTCAATATCTTTCTAGGCAAAGCAAATTTACCAACAGATACAGGACCTAGGCAAATTAAGCTCCTGTGTTCAGCAGTTCACCTTTCTTTTTGGACGAGCTGCCCTGAAAGTCCTTTTCTTCTTTAACAGCGACTTTGTTGCACTTCATCCGACAGAAAAAGGAGCGTCGAGCTCCTGAACAGAGACGAGTGGCTCCTACAGGCAGGTCAGCTTGCACCTGGAGTCCTGCTACACACACACACACACACACACACACACGCACACGCACGCACGCACGCACGCACGCAGGAAATCTGCTTACACAAATGTTCTATTTGTAGTGGACAATCAACAGTAAAGTAAAAACAAGATTTGCTAATAACTTGAAAGTGTTTACTTTTGGCATCTATAAGGCGTTCACGTGGGTACAATTCAGAGGCAGAGAGCTGCTCCTTTACTTTTCCTATGTCCTTTGGATGAACATAGTCAAACCAACTCTGGCCTATCAGTTCAGGCTAGAAAGCAGAACAGAACAGGGAGACACAAATGTTTAATAGGTTTTTGGTATTTTTCAGAGGTTCATGGCTGTGTTTTCTGTTCAGCCTACCAGCCTATAGACATACTCACCCGAGTATAGTTCAGAATCTTTGCAACAGACTCAGAAACAAATATTATCTTCCCTCTGTCACATCCGACCACAAATAGGAATCCATCCGCAGCCTGGGGGACACAAACCACAAAAGTTGAGCGGAATGAAAAAAAAACAAAACAAAAAAAAACCAATAAGCAGGTGGACAACCAGAAACCATTTAGTACACAATAGTAAAAAAAAGTGACTGGAAATTGGCAGTGGAGAAAAGTACCATTATCTGAAACTTCCTCTTGTCGACCTTATCTTAGTCATGATGCTAGTTAATAGCAGATTTTACTAATGGATGATTGTAAAAACTCACAGCAAAATTCACACATTATTTAAGATTTTTTTTACAGTAATGTCTAATTCTTTAAAAAGGTATAGTATAGGGCAGATAAGACAGTAAGTTTATTGACAGAGAGAGAGAGAGAGAGAGAGAGAGATAGAATGACTGCAGAGCTCATCCTATAATAGGGTAAATATCTTCAAAAAGGGGAAATTACTGCTCTTGGACTAGTAACTAGTGCATTACAGGAGGTATGTAAAATACACTGGTACCATCGCTGCACACATAGCAGGATTACCCTAAGAACAAGGTGCTTCAGTTCTTCATCAGGAAGAAACGAAGGCCTGTAACTGGCTTCGGCCAAGGAGCTGTTTGCACCTGGTTAAATAAGAAAAGCCACGGTAAGAAAATGATTTACTTCTGCTAGATGTAGTATATTGAAGCTTAAGGATGAAACGTCAGGTTTAAAGTACCTTTGAGTGATGTGAAATGTACCTTTGAGTGACTTGAGGTGTTGCACAGCCATCCGCAGCACAGTGAGTTTGTCGAGTTTGCGGGACATGGGGTTACACGTGGGAATCATTGCCGACAGCTCGTCAATTAGGTTATTCATTTTGTCACGCCGCCTTTTTTCTATTTGGCTATGGGGTTCCCTGAGGAGAGCAGATGTATAGATCATCAAAATTACAAACTTTTACTGTTGACTTTAAATACAGAAAAGAAAGACTCAACACGCATGTGTATGTGGGTCCCATTAGTGCCAGAACCTAGCTCTGGAGACCTAGCTTGCGTCCTTTATGGTCCCAATCTCTGATCTAATCAATAAATGATGATAATTATTAACGGTATTGTGGTCACATTAAAAAGAAATAGTCTGGGCAGTGGTAGCTGAAATGGTTAAGGTTCAAGTCCCATCACTGCCAAGTCCGCCACTGTTAGGTCCTTGAGCAAGACCCTTAATGCTCCAGGGGCATTGTACTGTCCTGTTAACGTCAAACAAGATTCTTCATCTTGGAACAATACAAGATTTACAAGTTTAACTTATGAAACTGAAATGAAATAAACAGATAAATTAACATGAAACAAGAAAGTCTCTATACACAGAAAGAGGGGAAAAGTGTAAGAGGTTCGAAGCTCTATTCATCTCATTTACACAAGACACAAATCAATAAAAGTATGAAACACTAGAGGTCCAATCTGTCAGGCTACCAAACCGTATGTCAGAAAAATCCTAAAAATAGACATCAAACCTGAAGGAGGCGATTTAAGATAAACTATTTTGCTGTGACCCGGCACCTGCCTGGATCGCTTCCAAGAGATAAACAGGACATCTGGAAACATGATTAGTGGAAGAAAAAAAAAAATCTCCACACCATCTTCAAACAGCACCAATGCTAATCAAACAATGTTTTTTATGATGTATTGTTTTGGGAAAGAGCTTGGTCTGGAAATATGACCTAAAGAAAGAGCATAGACACATTATTTATGCCAGAGGCATAGCAATGGGTCAAGCAGTTACCCGAGGCCCCTGATAGCTGCTCATAGGAACAGTTGGAAATGGAGCAATATATCTGCATTACCCCTAGGGGGCTTCCTCTCACGTTTTTCCTGATGTTCCAGCCAGAAACATGGCAGCAGTAAATGATAACGATTAACTTCCAATTTTAATGTAGTGATGCGCTGGTGTCAATCAGTTATTGTAAATTTGAAAATTACAGTTTATAGGACTGTAGTGAGACCTGCACTGTTGTACGGTTTAGACACAGTAGCGTTGTCAAAAAGACAGGAGGAGGAGCTGGAGGTGGCAGAGTTGAAGATGTTGAGATTTTCATTAGGAGGGATGAGGATGGACAGGATTAGAAATGGGTTCATCGGAGGGACGGCTCCTGTTGGATGTTTTGGAGACAAGGTGAGGGAGACTAGTTTGAGATGGTTTGGACATGTGCAGAGGAGGGACATGCAGTATATTGGTAGAAGAATAATGAGGATGGAGGTGCCGGGCAAAAGGAAAAGAGGAAGACATGTAGGTAGTTGGGGTGAAAGAGGCAGATGTAGAGGACAGGGTAGTGTGGAGAAAAGTGATCCGCTGTGGCGACCCCTGGCGGGAGCAGCCGAAAGAGGAAGAGGAAACAGCTACTATCAAAATAGTAAAGTATTTTCTGCAATGAAAAAAATTTATTTATATTTTGTTAATAAGTAATTTCTTTTTTAAAAGAAAACAAATGATTTATTTTCTATTGTATGACTTTTGACGACAATTTTTTTTTTTTTACTGTCAGTAACCACGTAGAAGGGACACAGGGTTAAAGACATTGCTTTCAGTAGTAACTTGGTAGTGCTGGGAATTAATCCTAACCCTCCAACCCACAACCCGGTGTGTTACGCATTTGCGCCACCACTACCACAGTCTAGAATCAAAGCTGGTCTAAAGGATCATAAAATGGACTGCAAACACCACAAAATATAGAAACCCACTGGAAACTACAATCCCAGACCACAACAGAAATGTTTTAAGTACTAAACACTAAATTATTGGTCGGTGTCTAGATTTGTTCATCACCCGGATTGTTCCTGGTCATACCTTGGTCTATTGGATTATGTTGTCATTATTATACAGGTAACTATAAAAGAATAAGCAGGTCCCAGCTGGGTTCCTTCAGTTATTTGGAGGTTTTACTAGTTTCAGCATGTTTTTGTATTTGGTTGCGTCTATGCTATTTGCAGCAACTTTCTGTATTTATTTGTACTGTAAATTTTGCAGCATGCATAGGACCAATCTATTTTCTTAATTTGTGCATGGTATATTTCATTAGCATGTGATTACACACACGACTGGGAAAGTGAGAAAAAAAAAAGACTTCTCAGTACCTGAAACATTTCATTTTCACATGTGGATCATCCCCTTCTGACCTAAAAAACAAATACATTCAAAATGGTAAAATACTGTAATAAAAAAAACCCCAAAAACCACGAGATTGTAAATCACACTAAGAAAGCCAGGTAGAAAAAGAGATAGAACCTTTCCTGGTCATCCTCCATGTCTTCATCTAGCACTGACACAGATGATGTTTCCCTGGAAATAAAGTAGTTTTCTGATCAACACAAACCGAATGAACACACAGCAAACGGTCATTAATTATCAATAAAAACTGAATTCTTTTTTGCACTCATTTAAAAAAGTGTAAACAAAAGAAAGTAAGAAAAGAAAGATTTAACGCAAATTATGGCAGCTAATCAAATAAGAGAGTTCTACAAGCCTCGCAAAAATGGCTAGTCCGACATTCTGGGGCTATTGTGTATTCCAGTCGTGCCCCCAAAATGCATGCCCGCTCTGCCCACCGGGATATCTCATGTGGGGAGGAGAATTGAATTTCAATGCTTCTGCACATCCTCACAAACATCATGTAGTCTGTAGTTTTCAGTCACTATCAATATCTCGGTTAATAAAATTAGTTTTAAAGCCACGTTCAAGTTTTACTTCCACTTTTAACCAGCGATTGCGCAAACTGTGTGTAGGAAGCGGCGGTGCTGATTTTACACTATAATTTTTTCAGCGACGCTCTACCTCTGTTGCACCCCAATTCCTCAGACATCATCATGTCAGTCATTACTATCCTCAAGTAACAGGCGAAACCTTGCACTGCAAGCCTAAACATGTAATCGAGATTAACTGCAATGGGGGGGGAAATCACTGACATCTGCAATAGGATGTTTAGCTAACATCAAATATTTGTACTGATGATTGTTCATCTTATATGATTATTGTATTTTCTAAATGATTTCTAATTGGATTACTACAACCTACATTAGAAAATGTGCTTTTTATTTGATCAAAATTTCAATAATTCATATTCTTACCCGCTTATTCCCTCATTTGGGGTCATAGGGGTCTACTGAAGCCAATCCCAACACACATGGGGCAAAAGGCAGGGGTTTTGGGACTGTAGAAGGAAACTGGAGACCTCTTAGAAAACTCAAGCAAACACGGGAAGAACATACAAACTCCACACAGAAAGATTCCCCTGAAAACCAACGTGTGAGCTTTTGCTATAAGGTAACTATACTAACCACTATGCCGCCAAAATCATTCGTTTATCTTCTATCCTGCTTATTCCCTAATACTGGTTCATGGGTTCTGCTGAAGCCTATGCCAGCATGAGAGGCAGGGGTAGACCTGGGGGACAGGTTGCCAGTCCATCACAGGGCCACACATAGATGAACAAATCACACACAATCACACTCACTCCTATGGGCAATTTAGAAATCAACCTAAATGTCTGTGAACTGTGGGAGGAAACCGGAGTATCCAGAGAAAATCCCATGCAAGCGCGGGAAGAACATGCAAACTCCACACAAAAAGATCTCTTGCATAGTGGTGTGAAAAAGTGTTGGTCCCCTTCCTGATTTCAAATCTTCTTGCATGTTTTGAACCAGACTGATAGATCGCAATTACAGTCTCATTTGTTTCTGAATTTCTTTGGAAATGATGTCTTTGAGAATCTTTTGGTCTATTTCACTTTGTCAGCCAGGTCCTATTTAAGTAAATTCTTGATTGCAAACAGGTGTGGCAGTAATCAGGCCTGAGTGTGGCTAGAGAAATTGAACTCGGGTGTTATAAACCACAGTTATGTTTTAACAGGGGGGGGGGGGCAAACACTTTCTCACACAGGTCCATGTAGTTTTGGATTTTGTTTTCTCTTAATAATAAAAACCTTCATTTAAAAACTGTTTGTGTTTACTCATGTTATCTTTGACTAATATTTACATTTGGAAAGATTGGAAATCCGGAAGGGGGCCTTCTACACTTTCACACCACTGTATTTCTGGCTACCAAAAACTAAACAGTAGCTGTCTGAGAGGCTACCAATAATCTTTGAGTTGTGCAAGCCATCTTGTATTATTATAGTATTACATCATAATTTCTACTTTTATCTCTACACAAACAATTCTCAGTAGCACCGACTCTCTTGGTCTCTCTCACCTGTCAGTGCTGCCCTTGCGTTTCCTGGTCAGCTCCATGCCGGAAGCCATGTCAGCAGATGAAGTGAGGGTGACCAGACTGGAAATAGAGACCGAGTGACTCTGGAGACATTTCTCCAACGCATCTCCTGAAACACACACAGTCTTTAGAACTTACTTATATAGTTGTTTTATAGAGTAAATAAACACAAACATAACCCAGCCATTAGGGTTGCACAAGCCAGTGCATTCTTAGTGCCGGTCCCAAGCCCGGATAAATGGGGAGGG
>JAOTRA010052812.1:0-11137 GCA_026260255.1 Pseudolaguvia tuberculata | reverse complement strand
ATTCCCTAATTCAGGGTCACGGGGGTCTGCTGGTGCCTATCCCAGCTCACAAAGGGCCACTACGCCATTGCACCGCCTAAATTTAGTTTATATTGTATTGTCTTAATATAGACTATAAATTAGTTGAATATATAAGAGTTTGGATAATGTATACTTATTCTACAGTAATATAATATCTAATCTCTAACAATCTTATCTATAGTAATGTAATATATCTATTAGAATAGATTTAACTGTGTTGTTACAGCTAAGAGAGAATTGATGGACGAGGAGTAAGCAGTTCATGGTTGAGGTAAAAGACTTCTTTAATGAATGTTGTAGTTAAACACCAGGAATATGCTGAGCAATTTGCTCGAACGACCTGCTGGAGGAACTTTCCATTCTGAGGCTATGTGGTTACAGGTTCTATAGGTAATTTTTAATACTGGTGTCACCAATCGTCTTGCTTAGTGTCCTGCAGACTTTATCTTCAACTCTAATCAAAACCCACCTAAACTAGCTAAAATCCAGATCTTGCGAGGTAGACTTGAAACATACAGATAGGTGTACTTTGCAGGACACAAACTCTGTTTTAGATGGTCATCAATAATATTGCTATATTTTATTTATTCATTCATCTTCTTACCCGTTTATTCCCGAATTCGGTTTCACAGGGGTCTGCCTCGCCTATCCCAGCACACATAGGGCGAGAGGCGGGTCTCCAGTCCATCCCAGATTGCTATATTTTGTAAGAAAAATTATAGGCTTGAATGAAAATATTTTATTTAGCGTTTTACCATTTTTAATGGAACATATTAATGAAGACACCATCTGTTAAGACACTGTCATGCCTTTTAACAGCTTCGAGGATGAATTGGGACCGATTCTGCTCCAATGACCCAAGACTACACTTTATATTACATTGGATCGCTATTACATAGTTTAAGCTTTATAGCATAGACATTCTCTTGAAGTTCCCACTTGAGTTTGGTTCCTCTCACAGTTTCTTCCTGCTTCTTATCAGAGAGTTTGTTCTTGCCACCAGCTTGTTCATTAGGAACAAAATGTGCACTTTATTACAATTACTTCAGTCTTGTAAAGCTGCTTTAACACAATGTTCATTGTCAAGTTCTAACCAAATAAAAAATTTTCCTATTCTAACTTAATTTCGGGTCATGGGGGTCTGCTGGATCCTATCTCAACACTCATGGAGCAAGAGGCAGGGGACACGTCACCAGTCTATAGCAGGGCCACACACAAACAACAACCACACACTCTCATTCCTATGGGAAATTTGTGAAATGTTTTTAGAACAATTAAGAAATGTTTTTCAAAATAACCCATCCAAGCACGAACAAGCTCCACACAGACAGACCCCTCGTCTTGGAATTGAAACCAGGACCTTCATGAGGCGACTGTGGTAACCAATACGCCACCGAGCCACTTACAAATTGAAAAATATGTGAGAGAAATAAATAGTTTGATTGTAGCTGTGAAGTTTTGTTCATTCAGCCATAATGTATTGAGGGGAGAAGGTCTGGGGTGCAGTCTGTGTTCAAGTTCATTCCAGATGGTGTTCAGTAGGGTTGAGTGAGTAAGTTCTTCTACTCCAACCAGAGCTTGGGGAATTTGGAACAATGTTTGGGTCTGTTACTTCCACAGAACTATTACAGGAAGAATGTCATGCCAAATCTCTAAATTATTTATTACTTGCATTTTATCTATTAATCATGAATATGACATTTCTGCAATGTGGAGCTAAATAAAATCCTTGTACAGTTGGAACTATAAAGTATGTCGTTATGTTATGTCCCAAACTGTTGTGTATTAGATTGTGTTGTATAATGTAATTGTTCTGGCTCAGCACAGATCTAGATCTATATATCTTTCGTATCTGCAACTTTTCTCATTTGCGCTACATGTCGTCCAGTGATTATATTGTACCACATTGTTGTTATTATGTTTTTAAATATACCTCACCAGGGAACTGAAGAACTATTACACTTGACTGTTTAAGGCTACAATAAAAGTCCTACTCATTCTTTTCCTGCTGCGTTTTTGTCTACAAGTTAAAATTTCAATGTGATGAAAGAAAGAAGATAATCAAATGAAACATGTATAGCATGTTTGTTTTAATCTTTAAGAGGAAAAAAGGAAAGAGTTGCACATATAGAAACATAATTGGCAAGAATTGTAATTAATTCATTCCCATTGGTCATTTCCATGCAGGGTCCTTTCTGTGTGCAGTTTGCATGTTCTCCTTGTGCTTGCAGTTTCCAATGGGCAACCTAACATAACATACATGGGGCCCTGTGATGGAATGGTGACCTGCCCAGGCTGTCAGTCTATCGCTGGGCCGCTCATTAATGAACCAACCACACACACACACACACACACACACACACACACACACACACGCACACTCCTATAGGGAATTTAGAGTTACCAATCAACCTATTGTAATGTTTTTGGACTGTGGGAGGAAACCAGAGTACCTGGAAATAAACCCACACCAGCGCGGGGAGAACATGCAGACTATGCATTATTTATGATATTAAATTTATCGTAGTTAAATATAGACAAAATTCAGAAATGAAAAGCTATACATACCTTAATGTGCATTGTAATTTTTTTGGTAGATAGAGAACTGAGCATATGTTTGGGGAATTTGTTAGTTTCATGTGATTCCTGTATCTTCAATTGAGTTTCTTCTAGGATCTTTAGTTAGACTCTGGTTTGATCAGCCCACACTGTGTACTAATAATGTGCTGTAATATCCGGCAGAGACATGTTAATCAGCAGAAACTTTAAATCCTGTAGGTTGTCAGGTGAAACTTTGCGGGTCTATTTCAACTGAGACAGAAAAGATGCAGAAATTTTCAGGCAGGTGAGGCATGTCATCAATCGCCATCAATACCAAGATTCTAGCAGAACATTTGAAAAATTCCAACATCACTTAACATCTGCAGGCTTGCCTTCTTTGTAGTGCATTCTGGTGCCATCCTCTCCATGTCACACAAGTTACATGGTGTAAAAATGATGTGGAAAAAAGTCTACCCACTTTAAGGATAGGCTCTTCATTCATTCATCTTCTAACTCGCTCATTCCATAATTCGGGGTCATGGGGGCCTGCTGAAGCCTATTCTCGTGCACATAGGACAAGATGGATGAGTACACCCTGGACAGGTTGCCAGTGCATCCCAGGGCCACACATACACAAACAAACAAACACACACACACTTTTATTGGCAATGTAAAATCAATAATCAACCTAATGTACATGTTTTCAAACTGTGGGAGAAAACCTGAGTACCCGGGCCACACACACTCACACTCAGTACTATGGGCAATTTATAATCATCAATAAACCTACTATACATGTTTTTGGACTGTGGGAGGAAACCTGAGTACCCGGGCCACACATAGACAATCAACCACACACACTCACTCCTATGGGCAATTTATAATTATTAATAAAACCTAATGTGCGTGTTTTTAGACTATGAGAAGAACCCGGAGTATCCGGAGAAAACCCACGCAAGCATAAGAAGAACTAAAAGTTTTCTGAGCGTAAAATAAACCTCAATTTGGCCAAACCTGCCTGGCCTATTCTCATTTGTGGATGACTTTAAACCCCGCCCATTCTCCTTAATTTATTGAGGGGGTTTTCATCCCATGTCACAGGTTAAACAAAAAGCTCAACAGGTCTTTTAAAACATTAATCTTAGTCCAACTCTTAGAAAACCAAGTAAAAAGGAAGCTAAATATGTCGCAGGTACGTGTTGATAAACGCTTATTTACTCCAAAGTGCGTCATTGACTAAAAGTTTGAAGTGGTTTATTTATTTTAGAATATTGTGGAAACATTACAAACTATTTGTGCTTAATATAAACAGGCCTTTTTTTTCAAAAACGCATTCATAGCTTATAGTCTAATATTTGTTAGCGAAATAATTGCGTCGAACATTCGCACGAGTGATGCCAATAATGCGCACTGACAATCTGTAGAAAACTGGTTTTAAGGTAAACGAAATACGTGCGTTAGACAACGAATGAACGAATGATTTTGTATTTAACGATTACAGATGCTGTATCCGCAGAAACCGGAGTTTTTGGAGAAGTGGCTTCAGGAAACGAACACTACTTTAACGCAGATTAACGGTCAGCGGAGATATGGCGGTCCTCCTCCTGGTATGTAAGCGAGAAGAAAGTAGTACGCAATAGGTATAATGGGGGGGAGGGGGTCTCCCTCCTACTACTACTACTAACTTTAGTAATTTCTTTTTTTTTTTTTTTTTTTTTTTTTTGTACATCAAATGTTCATCACTTCTGTTTAAATAACTACCCTTTTTAAATTTTTTTATTTTTTTTAATTTTTTTTTACAAACGAAGAAAATTCTGAAGGAAACAAAATAACCTTGGTGTGTATGTGTTCCAAGTTCCCTTCATACATGCACGTGATTAGGTGTTCGGAAACACGCTCTCCTATTGGTTGATCAGATAATTAGACCGTTACTTAAGTTTCAGGGTTTTGCGATTCGGCTTCATTGCGCAGGAGCTTGTGCTTGATTAACAGCTCATTCACTTCTGAACAAAGCTAATTAAGGAACTAATTCAAAAACCTCAACAGGAAAGTGAAGCCCATGTGTAAAGTAGTGTGTGTATAATCTTGAACAGATGGTCTTCAACAAGGAAATTTGGTGTGGAATAAAGACATCCAAAATAAATTCTCTGTTTTGGTGTTAGAAAGGTTTATACTTATTAATGATCTCAATCTTGTAATAGTAATATTTAAACTTCTTTACGTTTCAATTTTAAATCAGGACGGCGCGGTGGTGTAGTGGATAGCACAGTCACCTCACAAAAAGAAGATCCTGGGTTCGAATCCCAGGCCGGGATCTTTCTGTGCAGAATTTGCATGAGTTTGCATGTACTCCGGGTACTCCGGTTTCCTCCCACAGACCAAAAACATGCAGAGTAGGTCGATTGGTGATTCTAAATTGTCCATAGGCGTGTGTGAATGGTTTTGTCTATTTGTTGCCCTGAGATGGACTGGCAACCTGTCCAGGGTGTACCCCCACCTCTCACCCTATGTGTGCTGGGATAGGCGCACCCCCATGACCCCGGCTTCGGGAATAAGCGGGTAAGAAGATGAATTAATTTTAAATAATTTTCAGTGGGTTTCATGTTTCCTAGTCTATAAAAAGGATGTACCCGTTTATAAACATCTTGTATATCATATTCTCAGGTCTGCTATCAAAATGTAAGTTGTAAGCAGTCAAACCCTGCCATTGGTTAATATAATAATATCACCAGGGGATTTGATGAATGGTTGAAGATTCCCTGCTAGACAGCTAACTGGCTCCCTTGTTAGAGATTTGCTTAAAGCATTGTGTTACTTTTATAAGGTTCTGGATATGTATCATGCTAGTTAATCAAGACCTTGTTGTGAAATTAATTTATTAAATTGTCACATTGTGTTTTTCTCAATTGCTTGCACACCGTTCTGGAAAATTGTGACGCTTCATGCTGGATAGCCGATGGGTGGGGAAAAAAAAAAGGAGCTCAGAGTTGAAAATAATGTTGGCACAAACCTTTTACTCAGTCTCGTTCAGTGTCAACAATTATAAAACAAAACCAAAAAAAAAAAAAACCCACATTAGACAGAGTAAGAAAATGGTGAATCAGGAGAGAGCAGCACACATGAACTCCTCACCTCTTCTCTCCTTCCCTCACACACACACACACAATGTGGCAGCAGCTCTTAAAGGGCAACATACATACATAATGTGGTGCATGATGTAGTATATTTTCTTAATCTGTCATTGGAATTATGTATCTCATTTAGAAAGTAGTGGTCGGAGGCTGTTGATGCAATTCCCAGAACCACCAAGCTGTGACTAAGAAGAAGCAATGCTCCTAACTTTCAATAGCATGTAATGTAAATAGGTGATTGTGTAAGTGAAGGGAAGGAAAGGGGTGGGGCTAATGCCAGAAATTTAGTGAATGAATGTGGTGTTATTGTGGGTTTCTTTACATTAATTGTTGTTCATTGCCACCCCCAATTAGTCTGATTATTTTTAGTGTGATTCAGTGGTAGGGGAGAAGCGTCCCTTAGATTCATGTAGCCATTTGTTCTGCTTGGCTACTGTCCCTGCTTTCACTGGTCCTGCGGCTCATATACAAAGGCTTGCGTTGAATTTACACTAAAACATTGGTAAATTAGGTCTTATTATCAGAGGTAGTATCAAGGTGAAAATCCTATTTAAATGCACAAAAAACACAACAGTTAAATAGAACCCTAGGCACATCACTCACCAAGAAGCTGCCCATCACAGAGCCTCCTCCTAACTGTGCTCTTAGTAAAAATGTATATAACATTTGTGGACAAATTGACCTGAAGTGCCACTGAAATATTTTTCTAATCAAGATAGTTTTTACAAGAAATGTCGCATTTTAATCCCAACAGCTTTTGTAATAATCTTTCAGTGCAAAACATGCCTGTCAAAAAATGTTCTAATATTCACAGCTTGGTGAATTGATGTACATTTTTGCAAAGACATAAATGTTGTCGTCTTGTCATATGAGTTTCACCTGTGACTAATAATGGATCAATTAGGTCTCATTTGTGTATAAAAATGAAACACAGTACACAAGGCCTTCACATCAACTGCAACTAGACCTCTGCAAACATACCCAAGTGTTGATTGTCAAGAGGCTAAATACCAGACCACTGCTGATGTGGCAGAGACCTTCAATGTGTCTGTGTCAAGTACAGATAAAAAAAAAGATTTATAAAAACCACCAGTTAAAGATTTTAAAAACAAAGCAAGCCAAAAAAAAAACCACAAACCAATGTATAAAAACATGGTAGTACATTCTGAATGAAAGTTTTGTGAGCTCTTCTTAAAAAAAAAAATCAGATTTGAACAATTACTAGTTTTGTAGTCACTGGAGACTTTTTGACATGCCTCAAGGTCAGGCAGACCCCGCAAGACAACTGCTGTTGGCTCGAAAATCCAAGGTCAGCCCATTTTCCACTGCAGCAGAGCTCCATGAAACCTGGTCACCTGAAGTCCCTGTGTCAACCAGAACAGTTTGTCAGATTCTGTCTTGAAATGGTCTCCGAGGTCGAATCAGTGTCCAGAAGCCAGCACTAAACAAAAGACAAAGATTTTCAGATTAATCTTCTGTTGAATTACACCACAGTCGCCGCAAATATTGCAGGAGACCTACTAGAACCCGCATGGCGATGGAGCCGATATTTTCCCAGTAAACGGTGAAGTTTGGTGGTGGAAAAATCATGGTCTGGGTTTCCATCCAGTATGGGGGTGTGCGAGAAATCTGCAGGTTGGAAGGCAACATCAGTAGCGTAAAATACCAAGAAATCTTAGCTATCTTATATTCCCAATCATAAATGAGGCCAAATTCTGCAGCAGGATGGTGCTCCATTGCATTCTCCCCCCCCCATCAATAAATTGTATAAATCCTTGCCAAACTACATTCATGCAGTCTTTCAAGCTCATGGAAGTCAAACAAGATATTACATTTTAGATCACACATGACCACTACTTAATTTGCTGACATGTTTGTATTTGCAGTAAATTTCTTTACAGGTGACAGCTTTTGTCTTGATTAAATGATTAAATTTTCAGTGAAACTATTTCAGTGCATTAAGCATCATTTGGGTGGGTTTTTGCTTTTCATATGAGCTATTTTTAGCATCAATTGATTTAATTAGAAGTCAGCAAGTGTTTCTACAAAATAGATAAGCAACAAAACTTTTGTTATGGTGTGTATATACCAGCTAATCATTTGGTAGAATACTTTGTAGTCTAACATTTGCAACTTCAACAATGGATAAAAAACTGACCAATTACAATTAATTTGTTCACCTTATTGTTTATATTCATAAAAATGTAAAGTTGACCATTCAGCAAATTTCCCATGTTTATAGTTGGGAAATCCTTATTGGTTGCTTGAATAAAAAATATTCCATCGGTTGCATTGAATATACTTATAAATTGTTTATTCATTTGTCTTCTCTCTCTATCATTTACCAGAATGGAAAGGTCCGGTACCAGGACCAGGCTGTGAAGTATTTATAAATCAGATCCCGCGGGATGTGTATGAGGACAGGCTTATCCCGTTGTTTCAGAGTGTGGCCCCGCTCTATGAGTTCCGCCTCATGATGAACTTCAGCGGCCAGAACCGTGGCTTTGCCTACGCGAAATATGGAGACCCTGCTAGTGCTGCCGCTGCCATCCGGGCTTTGAACATGTACCCATTAGAGAATGGTGCCAAGTTGACCGTCAGAAGAAGCACCGAGAAGAGGCAGCTGTGTCTTTCCGATCTGCCTCCTAATACGGGGCGCAACGAGCTGCTGATGGCGCTGCATCAAATCGTTGACGGTGTGGAGGGTGTGACCATAAGCACCACCGGGCAGAAGGAGAAGGAAGTCACTGCGCTGGTGCACTACACCTCCCACTATGCTGCTTCCATGGCCAAAAAAGTGTTGGTGCAAGGTATGATGGGATATGGATAGTTTTAAAAAATGTTTACGTTTAACAGAAATTAGTATTTAGATTATTAAAATTGGTAAATAATCGTTTTAGGGTTTATTTCAAATATAGTGGTTAAGGTGTTGAACTGACACCAGATAGACCAGGGTTCGATTCCCACCTTCATCCAGCAACCACTGTGGGCCTTTAAGCAAGATCCTTAACCCACAAATGCTCAGCTGCACAAAGAAAATGATAAATGTAAGTCGCTGTGGATAAGAGCGTCTGCCAAATGTTGTAAATGTGCTGTGCAGTGGCCTAGTGATTTACCACGCCTTACAGCAAGAAGGTTCCAGGGCATGGGGTCTTTGTTTGCATATTCTCCCAGCGCTTGCGTGGGTTTTCTCCAGATACTCCTCCTATTTCCGTCCCAAAACATGAACGTTAGGTTAATTGGTTATTCTAAATTGCCCATAGGAGTGTGTAGTTATTCATCTATTTGTGGTCCTGCGATTGGACTGCTGACTTGTCCAGGCTGTACCCCTGCTTCTTGCCCTATGTGCGATGTAATCGGATCCAGCAGTATACTATTTTGAACACAGGCTTAGTTGATTCCTCATAAATTTGGCCATTAGACTAGATTCTGGCAGTGCCATTCTAAATTCCTCACACAGTCCAAAAACATGTACATTTGTGTGTTTGGTTTTTGTCTGTGTCCCTGCAGTTGCATACATGTATGTATGTGTGGGAAGGTGCCACATTATATGCTAAGTGGGGGGTGGGGGGGGGGCGCTACAGTTTAAAGGTTGAGAATCAAAGTAATGGAGTTAAAGAAACTAGCTGTATGATTCTCTACCCGAAGCTGGACATTCTATATTTAATGTACATAAGTCAACCTGTAAACCTAATGCATTTAAATTAACATAAAATTGAACGCAAGATTGATTTCACCAGACTGATTATCAGATGCAAAAGTGCAAATAAGTCGCTTGAGACCACCTGCCGTCTGATTGCACGTCATTCAAACTGCAGGAAGTGAACTAAATGTGCGGTGTGAGGCAGGATGTACACAACACAAGTTTTATTTGATTGTTTTATTTATTTATTCATAAATGATTTTGTTTTCTGTTTTGATTGTGTTTTGGGATTTCTGTATCCTCTTTTTTTGTTCCAAATTTGGGTTTGTTTTTCATTCCTTTTTGTATTTGGTGTGCTTCCTGGGTTTTTTTTTCAGTATGTTAAAAAATACATCCAAACTGCTAAACTGTGAGTCTTCGTCTTCGCCTCCTAGTGGCTGCTCCCGTTAGGGGTCGACCCAGCTGAATGCTCTTCCCCACACTACCATGTCCTCAATATTTGGCCTTTTCACCCCAACTACCTGCATATCTTCCCTCACCATATCCATAAACCTGCTCCTTGGTCAGAGGAATCTTTTCCTCCTGCCTGGCATCCTCAGCATTCTTCTACCAATATACTGCATGTTCCTCCTCTACACAAGTCGAAACCATCTCAACCTAGCCTCCTTCACCTTATCTCGAAAACAATAAACTAATTTCTAACATCTTCAACTCTGCCACCTCCTCCTCCTGTCTTTTTGACAACGCCACTGTCTCTAACCCCTGCCACTCTGCTCCACCCTGCCTGCACTCTTTTTCACTTCTCTTACTTTGCCACATTCATTACCTCTTCTCCCTGCAACCACATCACTCCATTGCCTTCCCTCTCATTCACACACATGTACTGTCTTACTCCTATTGACGTTCAGTCCCCTTCTCTCCCGCTCGTACCTGCACCTGCTTCCTACTGTCATCACAAGATTATCTGCAAACATCATCGTCCATGGAGACTCCTGTCTGACCTCATCTGTCAACCTGTCCATCACTACTGCAAACAAGAAACGGCTCAGAGCCGATCCATGATGCAATCCCACATTCACATTGAACCAGTCCGACATTCCTACCACTCTTTTATCTACATACTCTTTTGCCACCGAAGCTAACATGGCATTACAAAAAAACAAACTAAACCTTGCCATGAAACCATACTGTTGCTTAGCTGGGCACTTCTTCCCTCAGCCTAGCTTCCACTACTCTTTCCCATAACTTCATGGTGTGACTAAACTTTATTCTACTGTACTCTACTCTAGTTACTGCATGCCTGCACATCTCACTTATTATTAATCAGTACCAGAACACTGCTTTTCCATTCCTCAGGCATCCTATCACCTTCCAAAATCCTGTTAAACAATTTAGCCAGAAACTCCACTGACATCTCTCCTAAACATCTCCACGCTTCTAATGGAATGTCATCTGATCCAACCAACTTTTCACTCTTCATCCTCTTTAAAAGCTGCTCTTACTTCTGACTTACTTATTCTATCCACTTCCTGTTCCGCCATCTCAACATCATCCAACCTTCTCTTTCTCTCATTTTCCCCATTCATCGGTTGCTCAAAATACTCTCTACACCTTCTCAACACACTTTCCTCACTAGCCAACACATCTGTATCCTGTATCAATCTAACTTGCAGTACATCCTTCGCATCTCTCTTTGCCTTTCTACAAATCCTTTTCTCCCTCCTTAGTGTCCAACTTCTCATACAGCTCCTCATACGCATTTTCCTTAGCTTTTGCCACCTCCCTCTTCACCTGCTGCCTC
>JAOTRA010052777.1:3389-18607 GCA_026260255.1 Pseudolaguvia tuberculata | reverse complement strand
CGGGCTGTGTGATCAGCAGGTTCTATGTTAGAAGTGACTATATTAATTAGATTATTAAGACACACTTTCTGATTATTGCTAAACCTATGTTTATGAACAGAGACTGTCTCAATATTAAGTGTCCTAGGTGACTACTCTAAGCAGCAAGCAGATGGTCTGACTAACCTGACCACCTGCTCCATGGCCTGGGCTCTGGACATGCCATGGCGATTAACTAGGCCTGTCGTAAGACTATGGGCTATGTTGCATGACATTACAGCAGCCCCATCCCAAGTGGGATGGACACAGACACGCCCTAACAGGCCATGTTTGCCCTCAAACACTCGCCGATTATCAATAAAATGTTATTTATTATCAGAGCACCACCTGTCTAGCGGTTTAGCAACCATATCCTGCTGTAGGCTATGTCGCCCCGTCGCACTGGAATAAGACCAGAGCATACTACGACATCAGACATTTTCTTCGCCAAATTTAACACCTCTATAAAATTTGCCTTAGTCGTCTCCGATTTGCGAAAATGAATATCGTTGGCACCGGCATGTACCACTAACTTAGCAAACCTCTGCTGGCCTAATGCCTTAAGATTGGCCGTTATGTCCGGTGCGCTGGCTCCAAGAATACATTTAACTTTGGCCGCTGGAGACCCTAATGGTCTAGCTAATTTGATGTACCTGACTATGGAGTCTCAGATAACCAGTTTCCTTTATTATTCTCAGCGGGTGCATCGCTGAGGAGGGCCAATTTATACGGCACGCGAGTATAAATACGCGCTCCGATGACCTTAGCCTTGGCTTTAGCTGCAACTTTAACTTTTACTAAGCAACTCTGCTGCCGGATCGTCACCATTTCGCCCCGCTGCAAGGACTCTAACGCCGGACTCTAACGTCTGGGTGGGCCTATCTACGGCATCCAGTCTATCCACTGCACTACCCTTACACTCGCTAATCTTTTTTAAAGTGCTCCTCTAATGCTATGATCTTCTCAGTCAGCGTGCTAACACTGAGTGCACTGGACAAGCTGGACGGTAGACATGGTTTGCGTACCATATTGTTGAAATTTGATAAACTTTAGCTTTTGTAGGTTTAAATTTGGTGCTGCTCTCGGGGTGCTCCTTGCTCTCGTGCTGCTGCTCGCTCTTGTGTAACAGTTTTTAAATAACCCTATCTATTCGTAACTAATTTTAAATAAAAAATTGTGTATTTCTGTTGTCCACCAGTATGGGGTGACCAACGAAACAAACAGATGTGAAGGGGCTTACATGACCTGTCCAGGGTGTAGCCCTGCCTCTCATCCAATGTGCGCTGGGATAATTCAGAATGAATTAATGAATATTTGAAGTAGTTGGTTGTTGCCAAAGGCTGACTAATTGCTTGAGAGTGGGACAATAAGTATCTACAGTCTACTGTAGACATTCTGGAGGTTGTTTGTCGCTCCATTTCTGCAGATGCTGTTGGATAATTGGTTTTAGTTAATGGTGCAAACAATGCTAATATCCCCTAAAATCAAAAGATTGGCAAAGAATATGATTAGGACGACTAATATCTTGGTTGTTATAGTAACCCTCATTTTCTGATTGAGGGTACGTTGTAGAACCTTATAGAAAGGGCCTTTATTGAAAAGGCCTATGAAAATGCTCAAACAGAAATTGCATAATCAATCATGATATACCACCGGGTATAAATAGACCAGTTGTGAATCTGCTCACAGTTTTGACCAGAGCCTCTTCTATGGGACAGTCCGATTCAGTGACATGAGGGACATACATCTGTGTCCTCCATCAGGGAACACGAGTTACCATATGTTAAGAAGATTTACTGTTTTTCCCTCTGATGTTGTGTCTAGGGATGGTATTCACCATGATGAGTGACATGGAGATTCCAGAGTTTCAGACCAGATTGTGTCTCCTCCCTTGGAGAAAAGGCAACAGGATCACTGTCAACAGGATCAGCTTGAAGAACTGCAACTGAAATCTGTCCTCTTTGTGCAATGAGATTCATTGGGAAAAAGTGTAATTGCGCAACCCTTCAGGCCAGTCTGTGCCAAGGCAGTGGGTCAATTCTACTTTTACCTTTGCAAAATGATATTCCCCTGATGGTTGAGGTCGCAGGGATATCTGAACAGACCAACACATACTTGCCCTGAATCATGGACCACAATCACTTCATGGCCAACCACACTCAAGGCGATTGATATGCCATTGCAGCTGGTGGCCTGACCACATCCTTTGGCTGCTTCATTATGATGGTCACTAGCCCCAAAGTGCACTGCTGCCTGAAGAAAAGATGTCTTTGCGAGGTGACGTATCCGCATTGTGAGTCATGGTTCAATGCCCATCTTGGGACTTGATCATGAATCCAGACCTAACAGAACAACCAGATGTCCAATGCTCCAGAAACCTTTAAAAGTATTTTAGAGGTTTAGCTGAGCTGCCCCTGAGGGAGCGTACATGTTTATGCACCACCTGAATGCTCTCTAGAGAGAGGAGTGTGTTCATCTTGACCCAGTCCAGAACAATGCCAAGAATAGTGATGCTTTCCAATGGGGACAGTCTGTTCTTTTCCCAGTTGACATAATACCCCAACTGAGCAAGGTGGTAAGCACAATGTCCCTGTGTGCAACCACATCCTCTTGGAACTGAAGCTGTGGCTTAGCTGAGGGATCTGGCATTCTGGCTGTAGGAAAACATGTATGGTGGATGCAGTCTGTTCAGATGCAGCATAAGCCTTTAGTTCTCTCTGGCATTAATGAACTATGGCTTGTGTGTAGCCTGAATACATTAGTACACTGATGTTTTAATTTTATCGGTGTGGAATGTGGGCAGGCACAACATGATTGACAGGTTCCATTGTAAAGAGCCCTTGTTTTAATTGTTTGGATGTAAATAATTGAATTTTCTGACCTACATCTACATAGTTTTACTTTTACTACTGTCAAATTATATACCGATTCTAATTCTGCACAAGTAAATGGTTGTGTTTCTGTTAAGTTGCTTATTCAATGTAATTGTATAGATATTGTTTGGTGCTATTTAGACTGTAACATTAGCCTACAAGGGCCGGCGCCGTGGCATAGTGATTGCCTCACAGCAAGACAAGATTTTTAAGTTTCTGCCAAAAACACTGGATTCTAGTCCAATGATTAACACCAACATTGTTAAAGCAGTGGAGCTTAAAGTTGTCTCCTGTTGTCACAACTATGACAGTTTTCGCCTGTGTAATTGCCTGGAAAATATGAATATTTGCAGGCAGCAGCTATACCGTTTAAACTCAGCAAAATGCAGGAAAAATGCAAGCTGATAAAATGGTTCACTTGTCCTGCTTGACCACACGAATTTTTAAGTTTAGCTATCGTGATGAGACAGAAATAGTTTGAGTTGGTAACTTTTGTCCAGAGTGAAATAAAATTTTCTGAAATCCCTCTTTACTGTGTATATGGGCATCATGTCGTTTTAAGAGTCCGTGATTTTTTTTCAATTTTATTTATTTTTTTATTTTATAATGCATTATATATATCTAGGCAAAGACTTCTCATGTGATTTTACTCGCAAACACGCCTGTGATTTTGTTTTGTTTAGGTAAAAACTTGTGCCTTGTGTTTTTCAGTCACCCCTGTGCTAATCTGGGTTTTCATCGTTATGCATTTTATATTTTTCTCTGTGCTTTTTTAGGTGCTGATAGTTGTTTTACCACGTTATGTAGCAATTTTAATTGTTCAAATCTTGCACAGTACCTCTCTCTGCTCAACATCAGTAATAATACATTACATAATACAAAACAAAATAGTATTACAGACAAAATATCAATATTTCCGTATCAAAATATTTGGCTACCAGCTCAGTGTCGATCTTCTCAACATTCCTCTTTGTTATGGTCTCCGCTGTGCAGAAACAAATGATCACACACAGCACATATCTGTACCGAGACATTTTTTTCTGTACCGAGACAAGATTTTGCATTATATATTTGTGTAGGCTGAAAAAGAATAACTGAATAGATTTAAAATCAGTTAGAATTAACCACCGCTGTACACACTGATCTAGTGGGTTTTTTTTCCCCAGGCATTGAAGATAAGTCGGCGGTCAGCTGATGTCAGTCAGAGAATCTTGGCTCATAACCGTATTTTGGACAGCTTAAATGAGTTTAGGTACGTATAGGATGGTTAAAAAATACATACAACCGCACACACATTGTGTGCCATTTAGGCGTATGCTATATGCCTACAGTATCTTATAAACGTAAGTGCACCTCTGTAATTGCAACAAACATTTTTGTATTTTGTTTTAAAGGATAATATAGAAATTAAACTTGGGTATATTTCACAGTATTTATGGTGCAGCTTGTAAAACAGTATAGAGCCTCTGAAAATAACTCAACATAAAGTCTTTGTTAATTGTTAAACTAGTTAGGTAAAGATGTCAAACGTGTCCAAAGTGACAATATATTGTGTGAGCTCCATTGTTATCCTGTATTTCCTTAAATTTCCTGGGCATGGAATTCACTTCACATGTTGATGTTGTGATACTTCCTCTATAATCTCATGCAGCGGCTATATCCATGATGCTTTACCACCTTATGCTTGAGGATGCCCCACAGGTTCTCAATAGGGTTCAGATCTAGAGACATACTTGGTCACTTACTCACCTTCAGCTTCTTCAGCAAGTCATCTTGGCCATGTATTTGTAATCATTAAAATGTTTGGGTCAGTTCTTTAAGGAACAACATGTTCTGCTTAAAATGTTACAGTAAAGGCTGTAGTCCATGTTCCCTTACTCAACCGCAACTCCCAGTACCATCATCACACATTTAGCCCAAGACCATGATGCTACAACCACCCAGATTAAGTGTAGACAAGAGACAATTTCCTTGGTACTTCTCACCAGGGTGTCGCCACACATGTTGGGCACAGTTTGACCCAAAAACGTATATTTTAGTATCATCAAACCACAGAACTTCCAGTAATTCATGCTCTTTGACAGGGCTTTCTTGTGAGCCAGCTTCAGAATAATCTTCTTTCTGGGATGCCAGACATGCAAATCAACTTGTTGCAGTGTGTGGCGCTGACACACTGCTTCTGCAACCTCTAAAGGAATGCTTGCAGCTCTTGGCTTGAGGTCCATCTTAAATCTGAATAGTCAAACATCAACACATTTTTGTTCTGTTCCCTGTTGGACTACCTAAAATTATAAACAACCTGAAATTATAAAGGAATTAAGTCACAAGATAAAATCAGGTACTAATCCAAATGCTTACCAGAATCAGGTTTTATACACACAATTTTATACAGATGGTTCAAAATTGGATAACCACATATCCTTAGCTAACCAGTGGGGCCTTTTCATCTTAGACTTATGCCCTGTTTTTTTTATTTGGTTGAGGCTTATGCCTTGCTTTTAGCTCTGGAATTTGTAGGTATTTTCAGTAGAACTCATTGATATTTAATGGACTACTGATGATTTATAATGCCTCCAAGCATTTGAGTTTTTAAAAACAAAATCTTGATGATGCATGTTTTTAAAAAGTCAGATTGTTTTATCATGAGTTTTTATATGTTGTTGAGTTCCTGGGCATGTGGGAGTTGGTGGCAATATTCAGAAGACTTATTCATTCTGCTTATAAAGCTCACACTGTAAATCTATACTGAGGTGTAATAGGTCATCATCCTAATGGGAAAATGTATTTAACAACCTACAAAATTTTATCCATTGTTTTAAAGTCTGACCTTTCCTTTTCAGTTAGAAAAGACCACGTTTTTATACCAGATGTCAAATACAACATGACTTTCACATAGATATTTGGTGTCTGTAATTTCTGTAATGGGTCTTTATCAATGAAGCATATTTTGTCTTATGATCTAAGGTCTGTTATACATATTTTTTCTAAGGTGTAACCTAACATTTTTAATGTTTTTATCTTGTATTGCAATTTGTATTTTATTTGCCTTTTTAAATGACTGGCTTTGAGTGTTGCACCTAATGGGTAGTTAGTTAAAATTATAGCATTCACAGAAATTCTTTTTTTAACCCAGGTCTTCCTGGTCTACAGATCAACAACTCTGCACCTTAACCATTGAGCCAGCCACCACTGTCCCTAAGCAAATTAAAACAGATGTGTAATATTTACAATGCATGCAAAACAACTCTAATGTTTTGTTTTTTTAGGGGACCTCTTGGTAGCACCAAGATAATTAATTATTGTTCATACTACTAGCAGTTTTTGCTTTAATCATGTTAGTGTTTTTAAACTCCTGGCAATTTGTCTTTGACATAATGTATTTAAAAACCCTTATGTCATTTTCTTGATTATTTTTTTAACTATAGGATGGGGTTAACAATGTCCAGAATAATATTGGAATGATACCCTAATTTTGAAAAGCTTTTCTACTCCGGAAAACATTTATAGTTAAGTTTACCCAGATTGTAGAATATATGTTTAAGGTTAACTCTAAAATATGTTAATTACATCATAGAATAAAAATTCAAATTTTTTCTGTAATTAGTTGTTTAGTTATAGCCATCTTTTTTTCTAGCCTGCCTATATACAGCAGATTCGGGTAAATTGAGTATTAATATATAGATAAGTATGGATAATGTGTGTGTATGTATATGTGTATTTCTCTCTCTCTCTCTCTAATATATAATTTTAACCATTCCGTTACCATTCTTGCTTTATGTATTGGTGCATCATAATCTTCCTTATTTCATAGCAACTCATTCAAGATACAATTTTTGTTAGGTTCTCCGGAATGGTTCTTAGTGGTGGAATGTACACTGTGTGTGTGTGTGTGTGTGTGTCGTGGCAATGCCTTCTGATCAACAATTGCTCAAAGTTTTTACTTAGTTTTTTATCACCCTTTTTACTTGCTTCCACACAGGATGACTATCTGCAATTTGTTTATAATGCCACGATTACATGAGCCTGTCTGGCTTACCATGATGTCTGGGGAAATTGAAAAGAACCAACTTTGTGGCCAATTCATGCATGAGCTCTCTCTGGTCATGGAGCAAGCCTCAAAAAACCAGTTGAGTCTCTTCATAAAATGTATTTGTTAAATTAAACCAATGATTTTACATTAGAAATAGTTATAATAGTTTTTATATACACAGTGATATAAAAAATGATAACATTAAACCAATATTCAAAATGTATAAATGCCTTTAATCTGGTGCAGTATACTCAGTCATCAGACTGGTTTATTTATTTATATAATATATAAAAAATACACTGGAGATCAAAGTTGGAGAACAATTTATAAACAATTGAACAATTCTGAAATAATGTCATCTTCACTGCTCAACAGTTGAAGTTTTTGTCCGGTCTATACCATGCTACCAGAACACCTTTTCCACAAAATAACTAAAGCATTTCTGCAAAAACAATTATTTTGCAGAAAACACTGATCAATATTAGAGAATAACAATGACTAGCATGGAAAATGATTACAACAAAATTGTCTGAAGGTTACAACAGTCAGCAATTATTAGGAAGTGTACAGACCTCTGCTCTGAATGACTTTAGCACATCTTCAGCCACAGGATAGCACTAGTCTCTCACACTGCTCTGGTGTTATTTTTGGTCCAGTCTTCTCCACAGTTTGGTGACTGTAGTGGGTTTCTTGGCCATAGCGTTGTCGCCAAGGATTTTTTAGAGGTTCTCCATTTGTGTGAGAGCAGTTCATGTCATTATTTCAATGTTTTCGGTTTCAAGGAACTGCTTTAACCGTTTTGCTGTGACATGGAGTGCTGTCCTGCAAGAACACTGCTGACTGATTGGGTGATGAATGCAGGGAAAGAACCATATGTTGTTGAAGAAGGTTCTGCTAAACATTTGCATTCACTCTGCCATGTAGCTGTATAAAAGGCCCAACTACACTGTATGACGAGACAGATCCTTACCCTGTTCAGCACTGAACTGGAGAGCAATTCCAACTGCAGTGTGGAAATGATTGCCTATTGAGATCCTCCGCAGTATCCTGTCTTCTCTTGTATTTGTCTTCCGTGGACGACCAGCCTTCTTTGGGGACTTGAATGAGTTTGTGATGTTGTAAAGATTCAATTTTCTTGAAATCACTGGTCTTTTTATGGCTGATAGGGTCATCCCTTTGGCCTTCATCTGAACAACCTGCTGCCGGAGGCTTTTAGTTACTTTAGAACGGCCCACCATCTTGCAGAGTCAGTAAAAGTTGGAAGTTAGGCTGCTTCCAGTTACTTAAATAGGGGTTGACAGACAATAAAGGAAATTAGCACCAGGTGCCAGATTAACACCAACAATTGGGAGGTATATGAAAGTGTTCTCTAATTATGGACAGTGTGTTTTCTGCAAAATAAAGGTTTTTGTTGAAATGCCTTATTTTGTGGAAAAGGTGTTCTGGTAGCATGGTGTAGACAGGACAAAAACTTCAACTATTGAGCAGTGAAGATTTCAGAATTGTTCAATTGTTTATAAATTGTTCTCTAAATCTCCAGTGTGTTTTGTTTTAATTTAATTACTGTCCTTATTGTACTCTAGGTTTCTTCCAGCTCTTCTGACAGCTGTGCTCACTAACCACCTGGCATGGGTTCCTACTGTTATGCCAAATGGACAACCTCCCATAAAGACGTTTTTGGAAAAACATTCCTGTACAAGTGTGGATATGCTGGCCAAGACACATCCCTACAATCCTCTATGGGCTCAGCTTGGTAAATAAACAAAAATTGATCGGGAGAAAGAGTGAAACAGAATTGGAATTTGCAGAGAGATGAAAAAAGTAGTCAGGAGTATAAGGAGATGAGTCAGCAGGTGAAGAGGTGAAGACAGTAGGAGTAAGACAAAGTACATGTGTGTGAATGAGAGGGAAGCTAATGGAGTGGTGAGGTTCTAGGGAGAAGAGGTAGTGAATGTGGAGGAATTTAAGTACTTTGGGTAACCAGTGCAAAGTAATGTAGAATGGGTTAGAGAAGTGAAAAGCGTGCAGGCAGGGTGGAGTGTGTGGAAAGGGAAAGTTTTCAAGAGTGAAAGGGAAAGTTTATTGGACTGTAATGACACCTGCAATGTTGTACGGTTTAGAGACAGTGGTGTTATCAAAAAGACAGGAGGCGGAGCTGAAGGTGGCAGAGTTTAAGATGTTGAGATTTTCATTGGAAGTGATTAGGATGGACAGGATTAGAAATGAGTTTATTAGAGGGACGGCGCATGTAGGATAGTTTGGAGACAAGGTGAGGGAGACTAGGTTGAGATGGTTTGTACATGCGCAGAGGAGGGACATGCAGTATATTTGGTAGAAGAATGCCGAGGATGGAGGTGCTGGGCAGGAGGAAAAGCAGGAGCTTTGTAGGTAGTTGGAGTGAAAGAGGTAGAAGTAGAGGACAGGGAAGTGTGGAGAGGAGCGATCCGCTGTAGTCGGAAGGAGAAGACGACGGCGACTTTTTTCTGTCTGGTATTCTTGATTTAACACCACCAAAGCTATTTATCATTACCTATGGGGAAAAATATTTTTGTACAACAAAATAAATGTGTGAGGGCAGCATAGTGGTGTAGCACGGTTGCCTGACAACAAGAAGATTCTTGTAATTCTTGCGTGACTTTCCTCCTGGTATTCCGGTTTCTCCCACAGTCTAAAAACATGTATTTTAGGTTGAATTGGGGATTCTAAATTGTGTGCGTGCATACAAAAGCTAAAACGTTGGGAGACACTGTAAATCAAATCAAAAATCTGTAAAACCATGAATTGTAAATATTATAAAACCATGTTATATTCAGAGTAGCACAGATACTATTTATTATAAATAATACTTATTAATAAAAGTAATAACATTTTAAAGAATGTAAGGTAATATTGCTACAACAATACAAGGAACAAATTGTTAAACTTTTTCAGAATGTTTGAGAAATTTATTGCAATATAATATTGATATTTTATAATTTACAAAACCTAATACTAAAAATACATTACAATCTGTAAAAGTGTCTGTGCACAACCAGCAAGGTAAAAATCAATCATGACCATGATTGGGCACCAGGTATAATTCTCTTGCATATAGGCTGAAATCCACTCCAGAAATCATTGATTTCACAGTTTGCTTATATGTTAAGGAAAGTGTTTGCTTGGTGGTTAAAGTGTTGCAGTAATACCAGAAAGACCGGGGTTCGATTCCCAGCGCCACCACTGTGGGCCCATGAGTAAGGCCCTTAGCTCCCAATTGTTGTAAGTCGCTCTGGAAAGTGTGTATGCCAAATGCTGTAATTGCAATAATGTTAAATGAGGATCTGATCAGATGTGTTTTTTTCTTTGCATGGTTTATGCTTTTACTAAAGATGGTAATATCGATTTTTATGGAACTTTATATGACTTTGTCCTCTTTTATACAGGTGACCTGTATGGTGCAATTGGCTCCCCGGTACGTCTCTCGCGAACAGTGTTGGTTGGGCGACAAAAGGATCTTGTTCAGCGCCTCCTGTATATACTTTCCTATTTCATCCGATGTTCAGAGCTTTTAGAGACATATGGTCTTGAGGGTGGAAATGAAGGGCTGGATGAGGAGGCTTTTTCTATGCCTGGATCGGTTATTACAACCTCACTGCGCCGTGGAGAGGTTGAGGATTCAGAATATGTGCTGGTTACTGTGCATAAACCTAGCCCAGAGAGCGGTGAAACAGGTATGGAAGAAGAACATCTTAGAAAGCACATTATGCCTGTTATCAGGGCCCAGGATCAGAGTAAAAGTCAGATCTGCCAGAAAGTGATGAGTCCATTATTTAGCCCACCAAAAGACATGGTAAAGGTTGGAACTACCTCACTAATTGCAAGTACTACTTTGCTGGCTGTAAAAGAACAGTTAAATATTTGTAACTCTAATACCCCACCCAGCTTATTGCCTACAAAGATTACTCGGTCTTCAGGGATCCCAGTAGAACGGAAACCACCCGATAAAAGCACAACACTAGACTCTTTTCTTCTGGGTGAGGAAGAAGAGCCTGGGACTAAAGTGACCTTTCTTATTGGTGAGTCCATGTCACCAGAGTCTGACACAGATTCCAAGAGACCCACAGTTGAAGCAGAGTTCAAAACGCACAAACTACAATTAATTGAACATCCAAAGCAGAGGTGTTGCCATCTAACACAGCATTGTAGCACTGTCCTGGAAAACCCGCTAATCAGAAACCAAATCAAGAGCAAGGATGTCACAAGAAGTCTTCCTTGCATTAATCCAGCTAACCAGGAGGACTGCATGGATCTGTTTGATAAATATTTTAATATTGGTGACACAGGAGAATTAAAAACGATTGGTAATGTCTCCAAAGCAGTTATACAGGTTGGTCCAGATTCTGAAACTAATCTGCAAGAACCTTGGATGGACTCTGGGGTTGGGGTTTATGAAGAGGTAAGTGAGCAAATGGGGCAGGCAACATGTAAATGTAGTGCAAGCTGCATCAATGCAGGCTGCTATTTGACATTTTCTGTTGAGTAGGATAAACACGTCAAGAATTCACTGAGAGTACCCGGTCTAAAGAAAGAGAAGGTGCAGAAGATCTCTCATGAGTTGGAGATTCCACGAAATGAAAGTTCAGATAGTGCACTTGGAGACAGTGAAATTGAGGACACTGTACTAGAAATACCCAGACAAGCGCAAGATACACAATTCATCATTGAAACCCAATGGGAAGAAGAGATAGAAGTACCGTTTTCTGGGTATGTAAATATTTGTTGTACACACTTTAAAATTAAATTGTCATTGTATATTAAATATTATTCTGTAAACAGAATAGTTGCGGCGCTGTGGCATAGTGGTTAGCATAGTCTCAAAACAAAAGGGTCCTGAGTTCCATTCTCTGGTTTTTGCGAGTTTTCCCCGGGTACTCCGGTTTCCTCCCACTGTCCAAAAACATGTATATTAGGCGGATTGGTGAGTCTAAATTGCTCATAAAATCCCAGCCATTAGGGCCACCCACTTTCCACAAGACAGTGCAGCCTTAGTGCCGGTCCAAAACCCAGGTAAATGGTAGGGTTGTAATATGAAGGGCATCCAGCATAAAACACCGCCAAGTTGAATGTGCTGGTCACGGGAGTGATCCGCTGTGGCAACTGACCCCTAATTATTCTATAAACAGAGTAATAAATAATTGGACATTAAGACAGCACCACCTGGTTTTAGACTACAGCCTACTAATATGATGTGTAAGTTTGTGCCTTTCATGTTGTGTGCTGGGGTCTCATTTATAAAACTGTGCTAAATTTCAGTGTACCCAAAAATAGTTCAAGTGAAAATATTCAGACTAATAAAATTTTACATACACACAAATCTGCCTGGTACACTGCTATTTTAACCATAAATTATAAATACAAAGCATATCAGGAATGCTATCTGAATATTAATAAGTCTAGCATTTCTTTTGTTAAAAAAATAATGGCAAAAGGTGACAGACGACCAAAGAAACAATTTTTATTGAGATACATACCAAGGTGGGAGAGGTCTAAGCAACAAAAAGTAGTAGTATTCACAGCTAAAAAGAAGCAGTATGCAGCTTTATGAAAACGTTAATTTAGCTGCACTTATGAACTAGTTGCAGAATCTAAATATAGTAAGGTATAATATAAGCAATGCTTGCTTCATTTATAAATTAAACCCCAGGTCCCAACTCACAAAGCTTATGAGACCACCCACCTGTTTTGCCACATGTGAATTACATGTACAATACCAAACCTCACATACTGGGTACAATGAGGACATTTAGTAGTTAGTCCACTAAATTTCATACTTTCCATTGCAGTGGTAATCATCACTAATCCAAACATTTCTTAGTTCTTTAGTGAGAGACTGTGAAGGTGGGCCAACAGCTTAACAATGAATCTGCCCCATTAACAAACAATTTCAATTGACTAGAGAGTTGATATACACATTGAATTTGTGGGTTGGGGATTGGGGGAAAATCTGGTTAAATTGACAGACATCCTTTTCCTCTTAGATAGACAAATGGTCAAATTGAATGAGATTTAAACATTTTATTTACATTTTATGTAATAGACCAACTCAAAGTAGCACATACGACTGTGTTATTTTGTGGAACCTCTTAGGACTTTCTGCATCCATGTGATCAGATTTTCACACATCCTAAATTCCTAAAAGTAAAGAAAGAGCCAAAGGAGACAAATATTATAATTGTTCATGTATTTACACAGTACAATTATGCAGTATATCTAGTGACAAAAGTATGTGGACCTGGTACGATTTCTATTGGATTAAGGTTAGGATTTTGACTTCGTTTGTTCACATTTTATAGTTTGTGTACAAATGAAACAACTTTTCAGTCCAAAAATGTGTATGATTGTGGACTGATGATCAAAAATATGGTTTTGTAAACTTTCCCAGCTTGATGAGCAGTAACAGGCCAGATTCGTGGAGTACACAACTTACAATTATCCAAAATGGTTGGACAAATTGTAACACTGGAGCTGTGTACAGTTACAGTTTGGCATTTGGTAGACGCTCTTATCCAGATTTGGTCTCTTTTTTTCACAACTGAGCAAATGTGGGTTAAGGGCCCACAGTGGTGGCTAGGTGGGAATTGAACCCCGGTCTTTCTGGTATTAGTCCAACACCTTAACCACTAGGCTACCACAGCACAGGAATTCCCCAGCTGTGAATGTCTGCAGTTCATACAGAGTAACCATGGGACTCTTTGCTGCTTCTTTCAGTTTAGGTGGATGCTAATGTCTTCGTTGGAGTAGACATATTTTCCATTTTTGTATGATTTGATTGAGCAGTGCTCTTTGATATCTTCAAAACTTCAGATATATTTTAATAACATAACCCTGCTTTAAACCTGTCTGGTCTGTCGGGTGAGTTTCTTAGACTTCATGAAGCTGTTTGTTTACTGGTGTTCTCTACCAAAACATTACCATCTCTACCAAAGACCTTAACAGAACAGGTGTATTTATACTGAGACTAAATTACACATTCATTCATTCATCATTCACTTATCCCCTAGTTCTGGGTCACGGGGGTCTGCTGTTGCCTATCCCAGCTCACATAGGGTGAGAGGCTGGGGTAAACCCGAGTCACCTTACCATCGCAGGGCAACACAGACAAACAACCAGACACACACACACATTCACTTTTATGGACAATTTAGAATCACCAATCGACCTAATCTGCAGATTTTTGGACTGTGGGAGGAAACCCCATGCAAGCGCATGGAGAACATGCAAACTCCACACAGAAAGATCCCCGACCCGGGAATCAAACCCAAAACCTTCTTGTTGTGAGGAGACTGTGCTAACGACTACGCCACCGCGCTGCCCTAAACTACAAATAGTTGGATTAATTACATGACTTCTGAGAACATCTGATGGCACTGGATTTTATTTGTGGAATTTAGGGTACAGAGTGCTGAATACAATGATTTTTATTTGTTTAAAATTTTGAATGAACATTTTAGTTACACTTTCACAATTATGAGCTATTTTGTGTTGGTCTATCAAATAAAATCTCAGTACAATACATTTTTGGTATCAATGTAACAAAATGCAAAAAAGTTCAAAGAAGGGGTATGTATAACTTTTTAATATAAATAATTTGCATATTCTATAATTTGTATTTTAAATGACATTTTTGTTTGGCAGAGCAAAGCTGGCAGAAAACATCTCTAGATCAAACATTGCAAATTTTGGGAGCTCACTATTTGGCAGTTACTGTTCTACTTATGTACCTGATTTTGCTCTACATGGAATTCCCAATGACACCAAACTGAGACAATTCCTTGGGTCTTACTTGGCTAACTCAGTCCAGGTGAATATGAATAAAAACATTATAAGCTTATGTTGGTTATTGAAAAGTGAGAGTTGTATATTTAACAGTCTCTTATTCATATCTAGTTAAGCGCTATATCAGAGATATCTCTGAATGTTATAAAAAAATATCCATTATTATCCACTGCTGTAATATAAAAATGTGTGACATGAGGAAGTGAACTAATCCACTAATCCATATTTATATATCCAGAGGCAGCTTTTAGGGTAGCTTTAGCTCTCATAGAAACTTAGGTAATGTAGCCTCACTTGGAATAGTAATGCATTTTCTATACTTTTTATTTGGGTAATGTCTCTTAAGGGTATAATCCTAGAACTGTTATTTTTATTTTTTATACTGATTCATTCATTCATTCATTCATTCATTCATTCATTCATTCATTCATTCATCTTCTAAACCCGCTTATTCCTGAATTCGGGGTCACAGGGGTTTGCTG
>JAOTRA010052776.1:0-33393 GCA_026260255.1 Pseudolaguvia tuberculata | reverse complement strand
TGTGTGTGTGTGTGTGTGTGTGTGTGTGTGTGTGTGTGTGTGTGTGTGTGTGTGTGTGTGTGTGTGTGTGTGGACAGTGTTTATGTTGCTGTTAAAGGTTATACTGGACTGAAGTCTATGGCTGTGAAAGTCAACAGGATTTATCCAATTGGTTTCAAACTCAACAACTCTGCTGCAATAATGACAGTGGATGCGGGTCGGTGGTTTGTGGTTAGAGTAATTTTCTTCTGTCCAGAGTGTAAATCCAGTAAAAGGAATTTGGAGCATCTCGACAGGATGGAGAAAAGTAGATCAGATCTCACACTATAGCAACTCCCCAGCTGAGCGACTCCTTAACCAACTGCACCCCTTTGCCGGCCAACAATGATGTATTTTTATAAAACAATTCTAAAGTTATTTCTGTAATATCTGTATAACCTCATACCATTTGTAGAAAAAAGGGTCAGATGTTAACATTAATTGATTTGATGATTTAAGTAGGTGACAGAGGAAGGCAAAAAAGACTAACAATTAGCATATATGTAACAAAGAGCTATAGAAACAATCAACCAAAAGATCAAAACTGCATCAAAATTAAGATCATACTTAATTAATGAAACATGAAACAACTGGGGAAATGAGAGCATAAATAGGGCGAGTGTAATAAAAATTCCAGTGACCAGGAATGCTGGGAATAATTATGTGTAAATTTATTCAATAAATGTCCTAAAATCTTTTTGCTCAGCTGTTCTCCAAGACTTTATGAATTTCATATCACAATGTAACACACAATAAAAAATCTGAATCTGTTCCTCTAGCTTGCTCATCACTTTTCTGACAGGTACATGCAAATTCTTTTTAATTGACTTCAAAGCTGCAAGTCAGTCCATTCTGTAAAGTTTGGAAGTAACATTTTTTGTTTGATATTGAATGATGATGAAATGTTTTAGAGGCATTATTAAGCATTCTTATATGTTTTAATAAAACCCTCAGGAGTTCAACTGTGAATTAACATGCCGCAGATGCTTTTCTGTCTGCCTTCATTCTGCATAGCATTTCCTAAGGATATTGATTTTTGGTCCATCAGCTGACGTTGCTTCCTAGCAGCTGCTTAATTACCACTAAACAAATGTTTTAGTTTTAAGATTTGATTCTTTTTCAAACACATCATGCATTAACAGATGGTTTTCCACAGGAAAGTTTAAAAAAGGATTGTTCAATGTACTTTATGTACTTATGTACTTAACTTTATGTACTTTATATAAAATGGAAAGTTGGAATATTGTTTTCTTTATTGGTAGTCACAAAATGTGTATTATCTATGTATTATCAGCTATAAAACTGTCTTTTAATACTATATGCAGGTACAAATACTACAGGATGCAAAAGATTGCATGCCCTTAACATTTTGAATGGCAAATAATCTTTAGATTAACATTTCCATTTGCAACATTTGGCAGACGTCCTTATCCAGAGCGGCTTACATTTATCTTTTTTATACAACTGATGAATCCGGGTTAAGGGTCTTGCTCGGGGGCTCTTGCTCCATACTTAAGAAACCTATCTGTTAACCTCACTTGACCACAAGTGCGTCAACTGAGAACAGTATATAGCAGAGGTAAATGTGGGTTTAGATCAGAGATACAGGATGCTGGGGAGAATGCATGAGCTAAGGAGAAGACAGGTGGATGAAACGGAGGATGCCAATGTCTGAGAAAGGAATAATGGAAACAGGTAAGGAGAAGCTGTGGATTCACGGGAGGTGAAGGAACTTGAAAAGCATACAGAGTGAATCTAGCATATCAACAAACGAGACCAGACAGTGACTTTCATACTGGGAAGTGGTAGCCTAGTGACTGGGAAGTGGTAGCCTAGTGGTTAAGGTGTTAGACTAATACCAGAAAAACCGGGGTTCAATTCCCACCTCCACCAAGCAACCATTGTGAGCCTTTGAGCCTTTAACCCACAATTAACTAACCCTAACCCAAAAAAAAAGAGATCAAATATAAGTCACTCTGGATAAGTGAGTCCGCCAAATGCCAAACTGTAACTTTAATTGTTTATAGGAGAATGAGTGAAAGTGAGAGGAAGTAATTTAGTGTGTTTGTGTGTGTGTGTTGAACTTAAAGTTTTAATATTAACATGTTTGACCAAATGAACAATTAAAATCTATAGGGTATGGTGAAGAGAAAGCTGTGAAGAGCTGAAGGTCACAAACAGAGCAACCAGAGCTCTCATAACACCTGAGCAGTTCCACAGACTGATTGACCCCATGATACGCTGTAGTAATTCAGGCAAAAAGAGCTCCAACTCAGTATTGAGTTTTATACATGCTCATACTTTTCATGTTCATACTTTTCAGTTGGCCAAGATTTCTAAAAATCCTTTCTTTTTATTGGTCTTAAGTAATATTCAAATTCTGAATTTGTGGTTTCATTAGTTATCAGTTATAATCATCAAAATTAAAAGAAATAAACATTTAAAATGGGTGCACAGTGGCATAGTGGTTAGCACGGTCAGCTCACAACAAGAAAGTCCCGAGTTTGATTCCTGGGCCAGGGAATTTTCTGTGCAGAGTTTGTGTGTTCTCCCCGCGCTTGCATGGGTTTCCTGTCCGGGTACTCTGGTTTCTTTCCATAGTCCAAAAACATGCAGATTAGGTCGATTGGTGATTCTAAATTGTCCATAGGAGTGAATGTGTGTGTGTGAATGGTTGTTTGTATATGTGTATAAACTGGCGACCCATCCAGGGTGTACCCCCGCCTCTCGCCCTATGTGCGCTGGTATAGGCATCAGCAGACCCTGTGACCCCGAATGCAGGAATAAGCGGGTAAGAAGAATGAATGACGAATGAATAATAATAACAATAAATCCTTAAGGAAACAATAGGTGGTCATATTCTGTTTTGAACTTTTTGAACTCTGATACTTCTATCAGTCTGTGCCTTTCACTCGAACTTTGCGATGTGATATCTCAGTGTTTAAGGTGTTGAAGTGTTAATTGGAAGATCAAACTGAAACTACTAGGTCTCTAAGCAAGACTTGATTAGTTGGATCTGATTGTCACTTATGAAATGGAATTTGATCTGCCAAATAACAGAAACATAAATGTAATCAACATTACAACATTTGACAGATGCCCTTATCCAAAGCAACTTACATCTATCTCTTTTATACAATTGATTTAAGGGCCTTGCTCAAAGGGCCACAGTGGTGCTTTGGTGGTGCTGCAAATTGAACCCCAGTATTACTGGTATGTTTAACACCTAATACCAGAAATTTAACACCACTTTCCATATACAATATTTGATTGCAACCTACATAAAATCAAGGATTTCAAGCTTCCACTTATCTATATGCATTTATATTTTAGTTATTTAAGAATGAAAAACCACATTTTTAATACAAACAGTTATTTTACATGTGCACACTGACACTGAATGAACGTGAGCTGAGAATAATTTACTCTGTAGAGCATGGAAGTGTGGGTTGTTACTCCACAATAGCCATACAGATAAGACCCAGCTTGTTTCTGGATTTATCAGCTAAATACACAGGTCTTTCTGTGCCATAATTCTGGGAGTGGAGCTAGGTTGGCTGTGCTGAGGTGCTAGAATCGTTCCGTAAGCCTGATTCCCTATGCTGAGAACAGGAGGAGACATAGACTCATACGTGAATCAACACAAGACTTTTTATCTGGCATATCACATCTTCCTCTTCACAATACCCCATAGAAGCAGGAAGCATGAAGTGCTCTAAAACACCCTGGTTGACTTTGGACCTCAAACCATCATTGTCTATAGAAGCTTTACACTCGTAATTCTTAGACCCTAATTTCCAAATTTACTTTCATCAGAGAACATAACTTTGAACTACTTTTTGTCTTTTTGTCTTTAGCCCAGACGAGAAGCGTCTGGCACTATCTATTGTTCAAGAGTGGCTTGAAACAAGGAATGCGACAGCTTAAACCCATGACCTCTGTGCGTAGGGGTTCTTGAAGTACTGACTCTAACTACAGTCAATTCTTTGTGAATCTCCCTCAGATTTTTGAATGGGTTTTGTTTGACAATTTTTCCCAGGGTGTGGTTATCCCTATCACTTTTTTCTACCACATCTTTTCCTTACTTTTGCCTCTTTATTAATGTGCTTGAAAACAGCTCGGTGAACAGCCTGCCTCTTCTGCAATTACCTTTTGTGTCTTGTGCAAGATGTCAATGGTTATCTTTTGGACAATAGTCAAAGAGACCATTTTTGCAGGTGTTTTGAGTTAATTAGCTGATAAGGGTGTGGCACCAGGTGTCTTTAATACTGAACATTTTCACAATATTTAAATTTTCTGAGACAAAGAATAAACACTTGAAATATGTCAGTCGGTGTGAAATAAATGTATACATTGTACAAGTGTCACTTCTTGAATGGAATTTGTGAAATAAATCAACTTTTTGAAGATATTCTGAACATATACATAGAATCATGTCTATATTTACAGCATTGACTAGGGGATTTATTAAAGAAATGATATAATAATTGCAGCAGTATTCAAACAGTTAAAAACTGTTTACATACAGAAAATATATAGATCTTTATTCATTCATCTTGTTACCCTCTTATTCCCTAATTCAGGTTCACGGGAGTTTGTCGAGTCTATCCCAGCACACGTAGGGCGAGAGGCAAGATTACACCCTGGACAGTCTATCACAGGGCCACACATACACGAACAACCATTCACACACACATTCACTCCTATGGACAATTTAGATTCAGCAATAAACCTAATCTACATGTTTTTGGACTGTGGGAGGAAACTAGAGTAACCAGAGGAAACCCATGCAACCGTGGGGAGAACATGCAAACTCTGCATAAAAAGATCCCCAGCCCGGGAATAGAACCCGGAACCTCCTTGTTGTGAGGTGACCGTGCTAACTTCTACACCACTGCGCTGACCCTATATAGATCATAGTTTCAATTCTGAATTCAATTCATAACTGGTAATTAAAAAACGGTCAGACATATAAATCCATGTGCGCACAGTGATTTGTTATTCCGATACCACCAGGGTGGCATTTGCATTGAAGGCTTAGGCCTGTCATCACTGATTGCTGTTACATTTGCACTATTATTTTCTGTGGCACAAGTTTAAATGTAATTTTTTCTTTGTTTGGCAGAATTGACATTTGGCTTCATTATTAGTGTCCATCATGCCTCTGCTTCTGTGTGTAGTACAAGAAAAAAGAAGCAAGAGCAGTCTAATCTTATCATTCAAAAGTGTGTCTATGTGTGTGTGCAGATATCACATGACCCAAGCTCCTTAGTGAAAGCGTCGAAGTAAAAGTAGAAAAAAATGTCTGTTGGCTTTATATTTTTCTGCAATCAAAAATCATACTATTTAAACATATTTACTTCTTTTATGTTCACATTTTATGAATCAATTAAAAGTACAGAAATAATAGATTGAATGATGCAGTATGCTGGTGAAATGTAAATGGATGTTTAGGTCTTTTTTAGGGAAAAATAGAAGCGTTTTTGTCTTTATATCTGAAGTGAGTCAGGTTTCTGTTGGTTTTCAGTGGGAGACGTTTGATATTTCCTTTAATGGACGTCCGAAGTAATTGCGGCGATGTGGTGACTAAGCCGAATACGTAACATCGGGAACCAGCAGATCCAGAGATCTGCTTTTGTTCCCCTGACCTAAAAGGTGGTTTTATTTAATATATAAATTTCAAACTGGTTCAAAAGCTAGGACTTAGACCCATTCTCAGTACACAAACATAGATTATTTTCTTCCTTCTTCTGCTTTCAACTCGTCTCATGCTTTCAATTTATTTACTTAAATTTGTTAGTATTCCTGACACAAATGTGTCAAAGACTCATAAATCATGCAGAATGCCATCTGCTGCCTGTCCCTCCAGGCCAAAGCTCCTAATCAACAGCAACTAAGAGACTCAACAGCTTTCTCTTTTTGTTCTGTTGAAACAAAACAAAAACACTTCGGTAAAACTCTCTGTGGATAATTGGAATGATAACACAACCAGCATTGCTCAGTGTTTGTGTTTGTCTGATTAGATTTGGCTGCTTTTTTCTTTGCCTGATTTGGTAGTCTGCCGTCAGAGATGTCTTTTGCATAAGTTATTGAGGGTATTAGACTTTCTTATAGAAATATTATTTACATACACTATATTGTCAAAAATGGGTGACATGGTGTCATAGTGGATAGCACTGTCATTTGAAAACATGAAGGTCATGGTTTCAAATCCAAGGCAAGGGGTCTTTTTGTGTGAAGTCTCCAAGTTCTCCCCATGTTTGTGTGGGTTTTCTCCAGGTACTCCAATTTCCTGTCACAGAAAAACATTAGGTTGATTAGGTTGATTTATGATTCCAAATTGCCCATATGAGTGAGTGTGTGTGGGTGGTTGTTTGTCTATGTGTGGCCCTGCAATGTACTGGCAACCTGTCCAGTGTACACCCCTGTGTCTCACCCTATGTAATCTATTAACTAATTCTAAACAGTTCATGGAATATTTTATATGAAAAAAAAAATTAACAACAGGTGAGCTTCAATTGATTCGCAAAAAAAGTAATTGTTCCTACAGTTATCTGACAGATTCATGTTAATTTAGTGAGGCAGCAACAGAAGGAGACCTTATTTTATTCTAAATGCTAGCAGCTAGCAGCTAGAAGGCGTCGCTAATCATCAAACAGATGGTAAGCAAGCCAGCGGATGACCAGCTTTGGGACAATCCAGCCACATTAAGTAACATTAAGTACATGCACGGCTAACTCCATCATGAGCATCTGCAAAAACTTAAACATATGGGAACAGGATTCGAGCTGTGCTTTCAGATACCACCAGACAAGCGCAGATGCTCACAAGCATTTCTTTTCACTAAGCTACGATGTGTAGAACATAATCTCTCAAATCACGACTGATTTAGCACATGGATGAGCTTCTGATCCACTACACATGCTTTAAAGAGAAAGCAGAACGCAGAGAGACAACAGGAGCAATTGAGACTTAAGAGCCTGTTATTTAAGGAGACCAGCACCTTAAATAACAGTAATAATCATTTGTCAGTAGTTTGTCTATAATTGTCAATTTGAATTACATATTCGTATAAACACAACTGGATGTCTAATTTAGATATCACAGATTCACTGAAATAAGATTTGATTTATCACAGTATATGAGTGGAAAGTATTTATACTGTCAATCTAGTCTGCCGGGGCAGCACGGCGGCGTAGTGGATAGCCTCACAACAAGAAGGTCCCGGGTTCAATTCCCGGGTTGGGGATTCTGTGCAGAGTTTGCATGTTCTCCCCACGCTTGCATGTACACCGATTTCCCACAGTCCAATAATATGCAGTTTAGGTCGATTGGTGATTCTAAATTGTCCATAGGAGTGAATGTGTGTGAATGGTTGTTTGTCTGTGTGTAGCCCTGCAATGGACTGGCAACCTGTCCAGGGTGTACCCGTGCCTCTTGCCCTATGTGCGCTGTGATAGGCACCAGTAAACCCCCTTGACTCCGAATTAGGGAATAAACGGGAAAGAAGGTGAATGAATGAATGAATGAATGAATGAATGAATGAATGAATGAATGAATGAATGATTGTATCTAGTCCACCTTCAAAAAGAGCCAACTCAATGGTTTATTCTCATTTAGCCCAATTAAGCATTTGTTACTCAGAGTTGATGAATTGCTAATATGATATGTCAGATCTTTGGAGGAAGTTTAGTGTTTTCTGGGGTATTACACACCAATTCATCTTGTACTGCTGTGACCTGCTGTTGTAGGTCTTTGTAGAATGCAGCAGCAGCTGGCTTCTGTGTCAATGCATTTCGCCTCACAAAAAGATAGGGCTCTTAAAGTGCTGAGCTGTACTTTAGCAACTTCTTCCCTTTTTGCAGCATTGAGAGTTTCTGACACTATTGGATTTCAAAATCATATTAGGGTTTTCAGAGTGCTTGCTTTGAGAGGAAAAGAAACGCACTGCATCAGATCAATTGTTTTGACGTCAGCTATGAGCCTCTGCTGAGACTGGATGCAATTCCATTTTGTATACAAAAATTCCAGATGACAGTTAAGGACTCCATAAAGCCTGGCCAGATTGATGCTGTATTCTTCATGCTTGGTGATGCTGTTGTGAAATCGGACTTTGATCAATATAAGGGCAGCTTAGTATTTAGCAATGTTGCCTCACATCCAGGACTCTGGATACTCCAGTTTTCTCCAACAGGTCAAAACATACATGTTAGGTTAACGCAATGTTTCTCAAATAGTGGGTGACCCGGTGAACATGATTGTTTTGCCACATGGAGTAAAGTTGTTTTTTTTTTTGCACGGAACAAGGGCAAAGTACAGCATAGAGCAGGAAATATGAAGTGCAGATACCCCCTTAAAAGACACCATGGAAAAATATTTAACAGGGATGAAAAGAAAGGCGGAGACAGATGGAGATAATGAGACAAACGTCTTCCAAAATTTATGTCTATGTTTGCATGTTTGGAGTTATTAAATTGCACTTATGTTCTAATTTGAAGAAGCGTATGTAGGGCTTGGATTCACTATGACTCCGGTGTTGACTCCGGTGTTACTAAAATATACTAAGGACAACTAAAACAAACATTAACCATATATGGACTACAACAATGAAGACATAAGACATAAAGACACATAGTTGCCCTTTGGTGGACCGGTAGAGCAAGCAGTGTCCTGACATAAACATTCCAAGACATTAGAAGTGTAATTTGTAGAACAGATATCCATGCAGAGTTTCTTAAAGCCAAAGTTCCCATCTCTTTTCCAGAATTGGTAAGAAAGTGTTCTTTAACCCGAGTTATAGTAATAGTTAGAGAGATTACTAAAAAATGCAAACTGCTACTCATTACATGACTAAACATGTAATTATTTGGATAACTTTTTACATAAGAAGGCAATGTTAAAGAGAAATAACCTGAGGTAAAATATACCTATAGAGCTAAACTGGCAATCATCCCATTGTGTAATTATCCCATTGGTAGCAGAAAAAGAGATCATGCAGATACGAATCAAAAACTATATTAATCTGCGTGTAAAACGTGCCAAATTTAAACAGGTTGTTCACACAAACAGTGTTTTAACTTATAAATAAGTTTTACAAATAACATACAGAAGAATGACATAACAGAATGGTGAGAGTTTCTCTGTGCATCGCACATAATTACTATCTACAGGCACAGTGAACAAAAAAAGTGTCTTAGAACAACCTGCTGGCAGATAAGCTTCAGCAAGGAATATTTTTTTTCTTATTCTCTCAGCCATAAACAAATCTGATAGAACAGTCAAAATTTTCATTTACAGCCTTTTCCAGAGCCAATGACATTTATCTTATGTATTCAAAAAAGCCAAGCCTTGCTCAAGCTCCCAGAACCGACAGCTTGGTCGTCCAGAAATTTTTACTTAAAACCTTCCACTTAGTATTCCAACAATCTAACCACTGAGATACCAAAGAAAAATATCACCTGTTCTTACTATAAAAAAACATATATACTATAGTTCTACCATCAAAACACTTACATCATGTGGTTTATTTTCTCCCACAATTTCTTGTAACCTTTTTGACTTTCAGCCTATTGATGAATAAAGATCTTTTTATAAAATTCTGTAAAAAGTTCAGTAGCTTGCAGTCAAAACTTTTTAACAGCCTGTATTCACATTTTATTTTCAACCTCACCAAAGCCGGTGATATAAATGTCAGAGGTCAGTCCAATTAACAGGCCATGTCACAAAATTCGACCTATAGCATTTTAAGCACTGGTTAAAGTAATAATTCACAGGCTTAGGAGTGGGCGAGAACTAACACTAACCTGGTTGTCTGTCAGTTGGAGTAATACCTGAGCTCACCTAGGAACTTTGCTTACTTTCATTACAGATTGGAACAACACAATCAAAAATGCACTGAAACCTTTATCCTAATGTCTGTTATTGTACTCAACCAGAAACTGTTGCATTGAGCTTGATACGTAGCCAAAAACTACAGCATATGAAAGAAGATAAATGATTTTTCATTATATAGTAAATCATGTTACACTGATTAGGTTTGTGTGAATATATTGCATTTGCTACAGACAATGTATATGAAAGTAGATTAAGATAAACTAGTTTTTGTCTTATTGCAGATGTTCAAATCTGAAGCTGATGTTTTTAAATATGCTGTCACTATTCATATAACAGCAGTCTAACAACATTACAAGGCTCAGCAAAGCACCAGAATGTAAGTGGAAATAATAGACATGCCTAGATGATGAAAATGTTGGTGTGTTTAAAGCTGTTGTGTTTAAAATAATACAATATTTAATCATTTAATAATACAATATTTATGACATTATTACATTTTGATTGGCTAATAATTGTCCTCGTTATACTGTATATAACTACAACATGGGCAGAACCAGCTTGCTGTATTGTAAGAAATAAGACAGGATTTAGTGAACTGTCCTGTGTCTGCACTTATTTTGTCTTTTATGTATCACCATGGTCCCGGAAAAATGTTATTGCATTTCACTGTATATTGCTCTGTAATATATGGATAAAATGACAGTAAAACTTCTTTGATGTTTGACTTTGTCTAAAGACTTTTAACTATCCATCCACCCTCTGTACCTGTTAATTTCTAATCAGGATGTGTATACACCATGGACAGGTCACCATCACAGGACCACATACAAGCAAAAAAGCGCACACTCACACTAACCAATTTAAAATCACCAATAAATGTAATATGCTTTTGGACTATCGGAGAGACCAGACTCAGACATGCAATTTAGAACATGCAAAAGACCAACATCTGGAATTGAAACCTAGCTGTGAGAAAACTAAGAAACGGTACTGCCTATATTATTTCTTGTTTAATCCTTGAAAGGTCTTCCTGTCCATTAATAACCATGAAATGTTTGTTCCTCTAATTTAACTATTTGTCCTTCTTATTGATAAGAACTATCAATAACAAATAAAATACAGAATTCTTTGTATTGTTCTACACAATAATTCTATAATTTCAAGCATATTTTTAGTACAAAAACTTTTAGATTAAGTCAAACACAACTCGAGGACAAAAAGGGTTTAGAAAAAATAAATACAAAAGATAAAAACTATAAAAGATATGCAGGTAGTTGGGGTGAAAGAGGCAGATGTAGAGGACAGGGTAGTGTGGAGAAGAGCGATCCGCTGTGGCGACCCCTAACAGGAGCAGCCAAAAGGAGAAGATGATGAGAAGATAAAAACATCTGAGCTGTAATTATTTTCATTACAAAAATTTTAGAAAGCTATTAGTAAGAAATTCTTTAATAAGCTATTATTTATGAAATGTAACAACTCCTCTATTATTTAATCATTTATGATAAAAATAAAACCTATAGTACACTCTATTACATATCACACCATGTATCTGATAGTCAAGTATTTACTGTATATTCTGTGTATCTATAAAAGATTCTATTTTTGGTTTTTCCTCAATAACTTCCAATGTTCTGGATAGGATTTCCACTAGATTGTTTATTTAATCCCAATAATATTCGTAAGAGCAGATAGCAGTAGTTTGTTAAAAACAGTTGAGGTTTCAGTTTATCTGAAAGGTATTCAGTGAGGTTGATTCAGTGTCAGACGTCTGTGCAGGATCTATTCTGCTGCAGCCGTAACTCACAGCGCCTTTAGAAAGCGAATGAAAAATGCCATGAAATAGCAACAGATCAACCTTTAAAGTGACTGTTCCACAATGAAGTCAAGACAAAAAGTCTGGTTGTATAAGATAAACATTTCTTGTTTAAAATGCCTGCAGAAGTCTCGTTTATACAGCACACAGACCTATAGGCATGTGTAAGTACAAAGTGTACCCAGTGAAATACGAGATCTCTGGTTTTCTGGTGGGTCAGTAAGTCATTGAGTGAAAGAGACTCTTCTCTGTAAGTGTGTGTGTGCGTGTGTGTGTGTGCGTGTGTGTGTGTGTGTGTCTGTGTACCAGTCTATCTAAAGCGTCGTCTGAGAAACCAAGCGGCTGCTGGCAGTAATTTACAACGGCCCAAGAGTTCATGGAATGAGAGGTTGTATGCACATTTTATAGAATCTCTCTCTGGTTTGTGAAGCACTGCATTAACTTGCAATAAATCAATGAATAAATCATTACATTAATGAATCATAGGAATGATTTTAGGAACTACCCAGCACTGTCTTAAAAGTCACCTGTAAATGCTACATCAGCCCAAAAATGAGCTTCCTGTATACAAACTATAGATAAAACCAAAAAAAGTCAACACAACACCAGATTTATGTGACCAAAGAGTTTTACCAGATTTATTGAATTATCACCATGATGAGATGATTGAGACACAACTCAGTGTTTTCTTCTTCAGAAGCTGTTAGTTTGGATTATACTTTTCTACTGATGACACAGCATTTCATCATCCAGTCATGCAATACACACTACAACAAGGTGTGTCAGGGTACGGCAGGGTGACAAATACAGGTATTGATTAATTATGGAATCAAACCTGTAATGAATGAATTTTGTATATATAAATATAATTTTTTTTTTCAGGTTTATGTGACAGGAACAATGCACATCAATCATTTGTCAGAATTAATCTAATAGTTATTTTGCATCTGCAGTCACTTAAATGATAACAACTTTTGCATTTTATATTGATGATCAATACACAATACATACATACTCCAACATATATGATATAACCTAGAAGTAGATACAGTCATTAAAGCATTAAGCCTCATGTACATTACAAACTAGTAGTAAAAAGAAAGTCAAGATAGCAGAAGAATTTAATTAGATGTGTATTAGTCAATGATTTTCACACAGCTGAAATGCTAAAATGGTTTAAAAATACACAATAATATGTAAAATGAATAAAACTAAATGGTAGCCAGAGTAGATGTTTGCACTGTTGCCTCACAACAAGAAGGTCCCAGGCTTGATTCCCGGGCCAGGGATCTTTCTGTGCGGTGTTTGCATGTTCTCACCCCGCTTGTGTAGGTTTCATCCAGGTACTCCAGGAGACCCCTGTGACCCTGAATTATGGAATGAGCGGGTAAGAAGATGAATGAATGAATGAATGAATGAATGAATGAATGAATGAATGAATGAAAAAAAATTCAAAATATTGAAATTCAAAAAGAAAAGAATAATAATAATTTAAGCAGTAATATACAGAAATACCTGTCGAAACAATGTAAGACAACAAACCGAGATAAACTGAATTATATAAATAAGCAGAATAAACAAGGAAATAAAGACATGTATTCCTTTTTTATGCCGACAACTCTGGATTTCGTCTCAAATCACGTAGTACTTCCCTTATTAGTATGTTTAAAAGGATCCGTATCCGTAATAAACGTGGGAAATTAGGGACAGTATTAGTTTGAGGTTTGAAACGTTGCCCTTAAATGCATTGTCAGAAATCAGAAGGAAAAGCAGGCACGCCCTCATGACACAGCACCGCCCTTGGATTTAGCCCCGCCTCTCCAGCAGCCCATTGGTGCCTTTTTGACATGCCTTAGATGTGATTGGTTCTTGTGGTTGTCAGTAGTACTTTCTTTATTTTATGTATCGTCCGGTTGAGTACACGGGCTCGTGTTTCGGTGTGCGTGCCGGAGAAGGAGAGGAAGTAAATAATTTAAAAGTCTAATATAAGAGAAGAGAAAAGAAACATAAGGACATGACAGGAAGGATCATCTGACAACGGAAAGAGTGTGTTATGTCCTGTTTTGTTTATTTATATTCTGTCAGTTGCGCCTTTGTTTACTAACGTTTAGTGCATTCTAAAGTAAAGATAAAGAACGAGTCGCGTGGCGCTACATTTCCATTAACTCGGGTTACTAATTTATTGATCTTGTTGGTTATTAAACCGATTTAACGGTTATGGTGCTTTATGAGACAGAATCTCGGGTCTGTGTGTACAAAGCAGATTAACGGTTACTGTTTCCTTAAAAACCGGAATAACTCGTGTGATTCGTTATTTGAGTTGATCGGATGGCAAGATGGCAACAACAACAACAATAACAACAACAACAACAACAACAACAACAAAAGGACTGACCACTGAAGAGACAGACACCACAAACAGCGCTACATTATCAACCATGGCAGCATCTTTAGCTTTAAACAACAGGGTTTACTCTCTGGATGATTTCGAAACTGTGGCCACTGTCGGTAAGATACTTTTTCTTCTTTGAAACACTGAAGTCACACCACGAAACCTGGTCACTTCTACACCAGAGAGCATCCATGATGTTTATTGAATGTCCGTCCTTACTACCGTGATACTAAATGCTGGATTATGATTGGTCAGCATCTCTGCTTCTATATCCGGTTGTAATTTCAGAACGATATTAACGTGTGCGCGTTGCAACACCTTATCCACGTTTCCATAGTGACTGCTCGTGAGTTTACGTGGTTTTGTATGAGCAAAATAGTTCAGGCAGGCTTAGTTATTGCTCAATTGTGTAATTGTGATCATTTCAAAATGCTCAAACTTTGGTCCTGCGATGGACTGGCGACCTGTCCAGTGTTTACCCCAGCCTCTTGCCCTATGTGCGTTAGGATAGTCTCCAGCAGATCCCTGTGACAGTGAATTAGGGGATTGGTGGGTTAGAAAATGAATAAATGCATTCATCTTTTATACCCGCTTGTTCCCTAATTCAAGGTACCAGGATCTTATCCCAGCTCTCTGAAGGGTGAAAGGTCATACACACACTCATATGTGTATGGGCATGTTCTAATCACCAATCAACTTAATATACATATTTTTGGACTGTGGAAGGAAACCGGAGTACCCAGAGTGAACCCAAACAGGGAGTACATGCCTCCTGCCCTGGAATCAAACCTAGTCCTTCTTGCTATGAGACAACAGTGCTAACCTCTAAGCCATTATGAAACCCTGGTGCATTAATATTAAAGTAATTTTGACTATCCTGTTATAATGTACAGACCTAATTTAGCAATAACAATGGAATAAATGTCTCTTTGTCCTTATAAGTGCATTATTCCATTTAACTAGGGTCGTGTTCAAAATTGCAAAAATTCTAGAGTAGAAATTTTGGGATTTAGATTGATTTCAGATTTATGTGCTGAGAACAGTGTGCATCAATAACACGTGGCAGAATTAATCATAAAAGCTATATTGCATAAAATAAAAGAAATGTGTACATACAGTGGGTACGGAAAGTATTCAGACCTTCTTAATTTTTTTTTACTCTTTATTATATTGCAGCCATTTGGTAAAATCATTTAAGTTACCGTATTATCTGGACTATAGAGCGCAGCTGTATATGAGCCGCATCTGTTCTATGTTTAATAAAATTATAATTCTGTTATGTACTGCATGTACAGAAGGATTTTGTACTGAAAATGTACATGTATGTACCTGAACAGATTCTTTCTGAACTGTTTTCTTTTAACACGGCAGCAACTTTGCTGATTAAAACGGAACCAAGAGAAAATAACCGCTATTTATTTACCGATTCACTTTAATCATCTTCGCTGAAACCCATAAAGTCGTCTTCTTCAGTTTCAGAGTTGAACAGCTTCAGAAGCGCTTCGTCACATCTGTCTCCATCAGTCTCGCTCTCCGTGTCACTGTTATCCTCCGGTGAAGTTTGCTCTGAAGCTGCGCCGCTCTCTTTGCATAGCAAAACCCGAACCCGCTGGTGGATTTTTTCACAGCACTCCACGCTGTTAGGATCCACTGACGGATATCAGAAAAGGATGCTTTTCGCATGCGGACGGTTTTTGTGAAAGACTTCTCACCACTTGCCACTTCTTCGTGTGGTGTCCATGATGAAGGCGTGAGGATTTGAAAATAATTACCAGTTAGTAATTTGTCGTGCGTATTCTATCTGCTAAAGTAAAAGTAGCGTAGTCTATTTTTCTTTGCATTGATTTTTCGTCTCTTATTTTTGATTCTAATTCCGGTTAGAGCGCCCCTAGCGGTGCAAGAAAAATCCACCTTTGTATAAGCCGCATGGTTCAAACCTAGGAATACAGTTGCGGCTTATAGTTCAGAAAATACGGTAATTTTTTCCTCATTAATGTACAAACAGCATCCCATATCAACAGAAAAACCCAGAATTGTTGACATTTTTTCTGATTTATTAAAAAATAAAAACTGACAGTGTTTGATTAGGGAAGCCACACACCTGCCTATATAAGACCTTACAGCTCACAGTGCAGGTCAGAGCAAATGAGATTCATGAGGTCAAATAATTTTTGCTGCACTTAAGGTTCCTAAGAGGACAGTGGCCTACATCAATTTTAAATGGAAGACGCTTGGAAAGACTAGAACCATTTTTTAGAGTTGACCGTTTGGCCAAACTTGGCTATAGGTTGAGAAGAGCCATGGTGAGGGAGGTAAAGAAGAACCCAAAAGTCACTGTGGGTGAGCTCCAGAGATGCAGTCGAAAGATATGAGAAAGTTGTAGATAGTCAACCATCACTGCAGCCCTCCACCAGTTGGAGCTTTATGGCAGAATGGCCCGACGGAAGCCTCATTGCAAAGCACAGGAAAGCATTTGCTAAAGACTTGAAACCTGAAGGACTCCAAGATGGTGAGAAATAAGATTATCTGATCTAATGAGACCAAGATAGAACTTTTCTGCCTTAATTATAAGTGGTTTGTGTGGGGAAAACCAGACACTGCTTTTCACCTATCTAATAAAGTCCCAACAGTGAAGCATAGTGGTGGCAACATCATGCTGTGTGGCTGGTTTTCAGTTGCATGGCGGCTCACCAACGTTTACCATCCAAACTGACAACTGGAGATTATCTGCAAGGAGGAATGGCATAGGATCCCCAAATTCAGGTGTGCAAAACTTGTTGCATCTTTCCCAAAAAGACTCACTGCTGTGTTGATCAAAATGACGCTTCTACTAAATACTGAGCAAAGGGTCTGAATATTCAGGACTATGTGATATTTTATTTTTTATTTTTTAATAAATCAGCAAAAATGTCAACAATTTCATGTTTTTCTGTCAATCTGGGGTGCTGTGTGTACATTAACAAGGGAAATAATGATTTTACCAAATAACTGCAATATAACGAAGAGTGAAAATTTTATGGGGGTCAGAATACTTTTGGTACCCACTGTAATTCAAAGTACATTAATTACATAAAAGTAGAAAGATTTAGATTCAGCCTTAAGCAATCAGCTTCAAGTATAGTACCGAGGCTAAAAATGCAAACTAGTAGAAAAAGATGGCAGCAAAATTGAGTTACATTTACATGAGTCAACTGATTTTTTTACACAACTGAATATTCAAGTGATTTTGAAAGAAAAAATGTTTAAAAACATGAAAATAAAAATGTAGTCAATAAAAAGGACAAGCAACTAAAATAAAAATAAAATTAAAATACACATTGTACAGAAAAGCACAAAAAGAACTAAGTTTATAAATAGCTAGAAAAAAAACAATAAGGCGGCGCGGCGGCAAAGTGGTTAGCCCGGTCACCTCACAAACAAGATGGTCCCGGGTTCGATTCCTGGTTTCTTCCCACAGTCCAAAAACATGCAGATTAGGTGGATTCCTAAATTGTCGATAGGAGTGAATGTGTGTGTGAATGGTTGTTTGTATATGTGTTGCCCTGAGATGGACTGGTGACCCTGCCTCTTACCCTATGTGCGCTGGGATAGGCACCAGCAGACCCCCCGTGACTCTGAATTAGGGAATAAGTTGAAGATGAATTTAAGAAGATGAATGAATAAAAAACAGAATAAGTTGCTAATGGGTTATGGTTCAGTTGTATGGTTCGACTTGGACAAATGACACAATAACATTTAGTGAGGAATATTAATTGTCATTTTTCAACTTTACAGTGTGTGATTATTGCTGCATACGGATATAAATATAAAGTTCTGGACTAATTACATGAAATGTAGAAAAGTAAAAGTGGAATTTGGAATTCTCAATTATAAAATAACTGTTTTAAAACACAAATATTATATCAACAGTATGAAAGGTTTGTCCAGGTTGATTTGTAAAGCCATTGCTGTGAACTCCTGCTATCGATAGATGTTGTACCAGAAACCTGCAGGTGTTACATTGATTATATTTTTAGATTGATAGTGTTGGGTGGTTTTTTTTGTTGTTTTTTTGGTAAATGTGTATATGAATTATGACGTCTTTAACTCAGGGGAGAAACTTCCTCACCATGATCACAGCTCCAACACTTTTTAATTAGTTTGGTATGGCAGGTTCTGCTCTACTGTTAAAGGTGTTAGAAAACAATGTCATATATGTGCTTTTGAGTCTGTGATTAAAACTTAGTTTTAACTCTCAATCAGAATAAAAATAGGTATATATGTGTATATATGTGTGTATATGTGTGTGTGTGTGTGTGTTCATCTATGTGTGGTCCTGAGATGAACTGGTGTCCAGAATGTACCCCTGCCTCTCGCCCTATGTGTGCTAGGATAGACTCCAACCCCTGTGACCCTGAGCTAGGGAATAAGCAGAACTTACTAGTGCATCTTTATTAATGCATATTTATTAAACATGTCATTTTTTATTTTTCTGTAATCATTCATATACTATGGTGCATTTTACATGAACACAATTTTAATAAGAAATGTATTTTTAAAGTTTACAAAGTTTGGAGTTCATAACCTTGAAAAGCTATTTTCAGTTCTAAAAACATTAAAAACAGACAGTTCCCAAAAAAAACAACTTTATTTATATATTAAAAAAAAATGCTTAAACCTCCTTCGTGAGGATATTTTTAAAGCTAGCATAATATGAAACCACTTCACTCCTGCCGCTTAATGCCAGATCTCTTATTACAGGTTTATCTGCCTGAAATATTTTAGGAAGTAGCGACTAAATGTAGAATGCTAATGCAACTCCGATGTGCATTTCTAACCTGCCTATTCATGAATTATAAGCACTAATTCAAATAGACAAAACAGAAAGATGATGACACGGTGGATGGATTATTTTAGACATGGCATCTTGTGGGAGGCAGAGAACGGGTTGATTCTTGTGGCTCTTTGGTCATTGGTGTGTGAATTGATGGTATAAGGAAATCTTTTTTCCAGAACCCAATAGATGAGAATAAGGGCACAAACAATCTAAATAATACTCAAAGTTTTAGATCCATGTTCAGATCTCCCACACTTACAGTTAGCAGTGCAATAGTTTGCAGTTGATCTGTCCAGATCACGACCCAAGCTTCAGCTCACACGTTGTAACTTGTGTAACTACATGGAGGCGTCGTGTTCACGTGACCCGTGCATTAATCAGTTAATGATGGCTAGCAGAGAAACACAAAAGATTGAAAAGCCTCCAGCATCATTGAAATCTCATGTATGGGAACAGGTTGGCATACAGTTACAGTTTGGTATTTGGCAGACTGTAACTGTAAATCTTATCCAGAGCGACTTTACATTTGGTCTCTTTATTTTTTTTACAACTGAGCAGTTGTGGGTTGTGTGAACAATTGTGGATCTTTGCTCAAGGACCCACAGTGGTTGCTTGGTGGAGGTGGGATTTGAACCCCGGTCTTCCTGGTATCAGTCCAGCACCTTAACCACTAGGTTAACCACTTCCCACATCCCGCATCTAGCGGAAAGTTTATTGCTGAGTTGGAGATGTAAAGTCCTGTACTACAGACATGCCGCAAGTCATGTGAGAATCACACAAGAGTGGGAGTTGGCACAATAGAAATATTTTAGTGACCAGAGAAAATGCCAGAAATCTAGCAAATGCAGTGACAAAAGTTTGAATGGCCACTGCGGTGACTGGTATTCACAGCAGGTGAAATAGTGACTGGTAACATTTTTTTTTTTTTTTTTTCATTTATGAGAATTAGGTCCATTTTCAGGTTGTATTACACTGAAGTGCTTTTTTTTATTCAGTTGTTAATTAATTCGTTTTTGTAAACACTTTAATTAAAGTTTGGCGGCACGGTGGTTTAGTGGTTAGCATGGACAACAAGAAGGTCCCGGGTTCAATTCCCAGGCTGAGGGTCTTTCTATGTGACCCCGAATTAGGGAATAAGCGGATAAGATGTATGACGTATGTTTGCCCACTGACAAAGAATTGATAAGTTATCTCATTATTTGTCATAAATTTTGTGATAAAATGTTAATGAATGCACGTATGGAATACCAGAATAAATTAATAAAGAATTTTAAAAAGATGTAACCTGTACCACTTGGTTATATATATGACCTTTGGCTGAACTGCAGCGGAATGACAAGCAAACAGCATTAGGACTAGCATAAAAAGTCCAATTTGCTGACTCTGCTCAGACGCCACAGATTTACAGCCTGTGACGAATCAGTTACGCTCGTATGTTGACACTCATATTACAGATTTTAACATTACCGTGATTTAAGAAAGATCATTTTCATGAATCAGCACTATCCATATGGTTTGGCTTAACATAATTCACAGCATAGAGAAGGTGTGGCGAGGAAGTGGTATCAAGATTTTCTAGTTTTGTTTTGTTTTTTGTAAGCTGAAATATCGCTCTTCAGATGCAGGAAGATTTTCTATATTGTTACCGAAATAACTGTTAAACTAAACTACGTGGGACACGGGCTACGTGGGAACACACATAGGGCTGTTTAGGAAAAACAGAAAACAACATTGGACACTTTCGGGCGGTCACCTTGGTACTAATGGGGTTGTTTTAGGAATGACTTATGCTTCTTGGGATTAAACAGGAACATTTTCTGGGGTTTAGTCAAGTTTGCGTCTACTGTGCTGAGTCTTATTTGTTTTGTAGCAGTTCAGTGTTTGTGCATCATTTTATTAAATGGAAAAATGATACCAACCTACCAGAAGAAAAGTGCAGAAGTGTAATACAGTATAATGAAACTTACTTCCTGAATTGCTTAAGGTCTTGAAAATTTTTAACCAACCTGTAAATAAAATTTTTAGCATTTACATCGATTAAAGAAAGTACTCCAAACTGTTAATCATACATTAGATTGCCAAAAGTTTGGGGCCACCTGACCAGCAGCTCCATGTGTGGTTCTTCTCCAAACTGCTGCTACAAATATGGAAGCACACAGTTGTCTACTTGTCTGTTTTAGTATGTTGTAGCATTCTATAATTTATTCATTCATATTTACGGCATTTGACAGACGCCCTTATCGAAAGTGACTCACATTTGATCTCTCTTATATAACTAAGCTTCCAGCAGTGGCAGGTATCAGTCTAACACATGACCACTAAGCTACCACATCCCCTTAGGTGGAACTAAGAGACTCTCTTCCAGCATGACCATGAGCACAAACCCCTGAACTCTATTATCACATGCTGTGTTATTGTTAGAGTGATTTGGCACAAAGTCCTGATTTTACCACCACTGAACCTTTTTATGGATGAACTGGAATGGTGACTGCACCCCAGACTTCCTTACCTGTCATTAGGGTCTGATCACACTAATATTGTTGGAGCTGAATGAAGAGATATCTCACATTTAAGCACAACATTAGACCCAAACTTTTGATAATATACTGTATGTCGTGATAGATTCTGATATAATTATGACCATTATAATTATCACCACGAAGTGGTTAGCACGGTCGCCTCACAATAAGAAGGTCCCGGGTTTGATTCCTCGGCTGAGGTTTGCATGTTCTCACCATGCTGATGTATGTTTCCTCCGGGTACTCTGGTTTCCTCCCACAGTTCAAAAACATGCAGATTAGGCCGATTGCTGATTCTAAATTGTCCATAGGAGTGAATGTGTGTGTGAATGGTTGTTTGTCTGTGTTGTCCTGTGATGGACTGGCAACCCGTCCAGGGTGTACCCCTGACTATGTGCACTGGGATAAGCGGGCAAGATGAATGAATGAATGATTTTCTTTCTAGCTAAAATGTACCGCTAGCTAACAAATTACCTACCTAACTTTCATAGGTTTCACTTTCCTAGCTACATTGCCCTCTTAATCGAATCAGTAATTTTTTTTTTACTACATGTTATTGCCATGTCCTCTTTCCAGAGGCAGTTAAATGTGCAGCGTTTAGAAAACAAGGAATACATTTTTTAATTTTTTGGTAAGTTTTTTTCATTACGTAACGTGATCTAAATAAACTCCAGACGCTCATGCTCAGTTCTAATCTCGCCGTGTGCTGCAGGTTATTGTTGTAGACATGCGTAGTTTGTTTTCTTGTCTGTCACAGGATTTTTTTGTTTGACATTGTGTGAAAAATGTTGTATTTCACAACTCGGGTTCTGTATTTGCTCTCCACACACCACAAAGAGCTTTCTCATAGGCAGGATTTGTGCTAGAATGATCTGTTGATGGTCTCCATGGCGAAACACATTGTTACTGTTGTTGGGGTGATTGTATAAATATGTTAGGAATGTGCTTTTTTGTGCAAAACATGAATTAAAAACCCTAAAGTATATTTGAATCACAATATACACAATATTTGTAAAGGCAATTTTGTAAGCTGTTTAAGGAAAAAGACACTTCTTTGACATATGCATGTAAAGACAGACGTCCCATACAAGAAATAAAGGTAAATCAACAAGCTATTGAATGCTATTTTCTTAGACAAATATTTTTCATGTTAAATAATAGTTACTAATTCCAAACATGAATGTGACCAGAAATGATATCTCATATTAATGATATTTCATATCATTCATTCATTCATTCATTCATTCATTCATTCATCTTCTTACCTGCTTATTCCATAATTCGGCATCACAGCGTTCTGCTGGTGCTTATCCCAGCGCACATAGGACAAAAGGCAGGGGTACACCCTGGACAGGTCGCCAGTCCATCTCAGGGCCACACATAGACAAGCAACCACTCACACATTCACTCCTATGGGTAATTTAGAATTACCAATCAACCTAATGTACATGTTTTGTTGGACTGTGGGATGAAGTACCCGGAGGAAACCCATGCAAATGCAGGGAGAACATGCAATTTCCAGCCTGGGAATCGAACCTAGGACCTTCTTGTTTGAGGCAATCGTGTTAACCGCTACGCCACCGCGTCCCCCTATTTCATATTACATATAAATTATTCAAATTCAAGACTCAAATGTCTTTTGTTCATTTGTAGAATGTAATATCTTAATCTATAAAGAGATTATTTTGCCGTATGCATACATAGTATAATATGTGGAATCGATAAAACATCTGCAGTTCCACACACTAGAAAAGAATGCCTGACATTTCCTATCAAGTTCTGACCTTGCAGCCAGGAGGCGAAACCTTCGTGACGCACTATTGCTCATGCATTTTTCTCCTGTTTCTTCATGCAGTTTTCCTCTTGAAATGCTGAGTTTTGGTGTAGACATTCAAACTATGACTTTTTGGGTAAGGTGACAGCATTCCATTTCAGTTACAGCATCGCATAACGCAAGAGTATACCCATAAAAATACAACAAACAATCTGTCCTAAGTTTTATGTATTTTCAGAAGAATCCAGTGTCAAAGGCTTTTACAAATAGCTTCCAAATAGTTTCCTGGAAACTTTAAACTATTATTCATTTGAATGTTTTTCATTAATATTGTCTGACTAATTTTAGAGGGAAATAAACAGTTGCCAAAATGAAAGTGTCGTTAGCACTGAACTTGTTTTGCAGCATTCACTGGAACTATACAAGGTAGGTTTTTGTGATCGAGATGAAATAAAAAAGTAAACAAATCCATTTACACCATCTGGCAAATGCCCTTATCCAGAGTGACCTAGAACTGAGCAATTAGGGATTAGGGGCTTAGGGGCCTTGCTCAAGTGGTGGCTTGGTGAACCCTGATCTTTCTGGTATCAGTCCAACACCTTAATCACTAAGCCACCGTTTCCTATAATAATCTATTTGTCATTGCTTTACCTCTTTAATTATTTTTCATAAAACAGCCCTTGTTCTTCTTCTAACGTTTTACTGAAATTTTAGTACACTGTCATAAGAGAAATCAAAATGACCCAATCAATCACTTAAGTAAGTCTGACTTTTCAGGGTTTAAAATGATATGCTTAGAAAGTAGCACTTGATATCACAAATATTATAAATTAATATAAAAAGACCTAAGAACTTGTTTCTCTAAAGCAATAACATTGCTCTGGCTTCCTGTTAACATAATCAACTTGCTGTATTAATCACATTGGCATTTGTCTTTACAGCTAATACTTGTACCAAAATGTAAGTGCTGCAATAAACATTAAAACAGGTTTTAATGAACCTGACCAAACAGGAATTTGATCAAAGCGGTGGGTTGGGTCTAATATTATGCTTTGATCATCTGAATTGCTGCACAACTTCTAATGCTATTGGTTAAAGATGTAGTCATGGGCGGCGCGATGGCGTATTGGTTAGCACAGTTGCCTCACAACAAGAAGACCTCGGGTTCGAATCCCCCGCCTGGGATCTTTCTGTGTGGAGTTTGCATGTTCTCCACGCGCTTGCATGGGTTTCCTCCAGGTACTTCGGCAGATGATGTGGATTGGTGATTGTAAATTGTCCATAGGGGTGAATGTGTGTGTGAATGGTTGTTTGTCTATGTGTTGCCCTGCAATGAACTGGCAACCCGACCAGGGTGTACCCCTGCCTCTCGTTTACATTATCTAACTGACCGTTGTGTCAGACATGTAAATAAAAACAAACATTATCAGAAAAGTAAAGGATTATAATTTGTTTGTTATGCCTAAGCAAGTATCAAGCCAGAATTGCCATGTGGTCACCACCAACTCGGCTACAACTGAGTGACTCAGCTACAACTTACTGTCTAATGCTCTTCTTGCTAATAACATTTATAGTATATTGAATTGCGTAAGTTGGCGATTGATTCCACCACTGCCAGTATTTTTAATATAATTTCCTGTGAGACAACTAAGTATTGTGTAAAGTGCACGATTTTCTCTTTTGATTGGGATTTCAATTATTGTGTTTCCTTTTCTATCACATTGGATGAGAAAATGACCAGATAAAGCTTGGACACCTCAGGAAGGTGCAGCGGTTATTTATAAAACTTCTAATGGCAGTACTCTTGTTCTGTAATGTGCGTCTCTTTCTCTCTCTGACAGGCACAGGGACATTTGGAAGGGTTTTTCTGGTTAAGGACAAGAAGACTAGGGATTTTTTCGCCCTAAAAGCTATGAAGATCCCTGATGTCATCCGGTTAAAACAGGAGCAGCATGTTCATAACGAGAAAGAGGTTCTAACGGAGGTGAACCATCCCTTCCTCATTCGGCTGTGAGTGCAATTTAGACTTTTAAGCCCACCCATATTTGATCCTAATGGCTTGTTATTCTTTAATTAAGGATAAAGCCTTTTGGTCTACACACCCTGCGTAGTACTCTAAGTGGATTTCTGATCTATCCAGGAAATTTGATTAATCATATGTCTGATGTCATACATTTCTAACTTGTGTGTCTGTTGTGTATTCTGTTTTAACAATCCAGAATAATATTTTTGTACCCAGGTTTTGGACGCACCACGATGAGCGCTTTCTATACATGTTAATAGACTATGTGCCAGGCGGCGAACTGTTCAGCTACCTGCGCAACCGTGGACGTTTCAGCAATGGTACTGGACTCTTTTACTCAGCTGAGATAGTGTGTGCCATCGAGTACCTGCACTCCAAAGAAATTGTCTACAGGGACCTGAAGCCTGAGAACATTCTGCTGGACAGAGAAGGTCACATCCGCCTTACAGACTTTGGCTTTGCTAAGAAACTTTCAGACCGGTATGCCTTTGCTATTTCTTTTTACATACAGGTTAGACAACTGCCTAGTGAAATTATTAAAGGCTTATTTATCACAGCAGTCATATATAGGCTCCTTATGACCTGTAGTATTTTGTGTTTAAGAAAAACATAATAATCATAACAATTATATAAACAATAATCCACAATGGTGGAAATGTCTACCAAGCCTGACCTACTGCAGAAATTATTTCATTCAAATGTACTTTTACTAGGCGACACGCTGGCGTAGTAGATAGCACGGTCGCCTCACAACAAGAAGGTCCCGGGTTCAAGTCCCAGGTCGGGGATCTTTCTGTGCTGAGTTTGCATGTTCTCCCCGCGCTTGCCTGGTATTCCTCCGGGAGCTCCAGTTTCCTCCCACAGTCCAAAAACATGCAGATTAGGTCGATTGGTGATTCTAAATTACCCATAGGAGTGAATGTGTGTGTGAATCATTTATGTGTGGCCCTGCGATGAACTGGCGACCCGTCCAGAGTGTACCCCCGCCTCTCGCCCTATGTGAGCTGGGATAGGCACCAGCAGACCCCCGTGACCCAGAATTAGGAAATGAATGAATGAATGAATAAATGTACTTTTACTTTTACTATTGTTCCTTTTTTTATTTTTTCCTAACACACCTAAAGTACGGAAAAATAAATATAAGGATTTTGGGTACAAAATGTCACCCTTATATTTTTAGCCTATTATACAGATCAACAAAACATACAGTGATTATAATATTGAAAAAAATGTCAAACACTTCATCCTGCTTCTCTGATTCCCAGTGTAGTGAAGCTCACAGTAGTTTAGCTTGCCCTCACTTTAAAATGTGCTTAAGGTATCATTTTATAGATTTTCCAACACTTCTGAGGATAATGTTGATATTCATAACACTCATGTCTCATTTTTTATTGTCAGTCTGCCATCGTGTTGTCTATATTTTATAAGTAATATCTGTATGATATGTCATAAGTCATAGCTAGTCAGAGTTTTGTGGTTGTTTAGCAATAGTGTTTTGGATTCACATTATAAAAATGTTAATAAAACACAATGTGGATTTATTTTTTGACGTAGGAGGAGTGAATATAGACGTTGTTTAATAATACATTTTAGTGGCTTTGTTGAAGTGTTAAATGGTGATCAATGTTTAAAGCAATGAAAAATGTTATTATAGGTTATGAATCTTATCGAATACATAAGGAAATAAACTACATTCTATAAGCTAGTTCATTCACGCTAGTTTGGCCATGTAAAAGTCTTATTAAAATTGAACCCTATTTTCTTACATATACTTTTACATGTTTTATATATGCTTTTGCGTACTCATCCTATCTGCCTTCCTTGTTATTTATTCCTTGAGAAGGGCACTGGGTTCTAAATAATCTAGGTGAAATTGAAAACTTTATCAGCAAGACCAGCAGGGGGCTTAGCAGGATCAATGCAGGTTTTTTTCCCCTAAAAAAGTGTATTGTATGTGCAGTGCTTTTTCTTGGCGTCTGGCATCTGAAATATATGACAAGTAAAAATGCCTTTATTGTCATTTTAATCAACTACAGTACACAATGAACTGAAAGTGTTTTTACAGGCCCGTGGCGCTCCACAGAACAGCACAAAATAAAAAAGAACAACACCAAGTTAAAGACCGGTGAATAAATCAGTGGGGAAGTGGTGGCTTAGTGGTTAAGGTGTTGCACTAATATTAGAAGACCGGTGTTCGATTTCCAATACCACCGAGCAACCAATGTGGGCCATCTACATTTGCTGCATTTCGCACACGCCTTTTATCCGTTAACCTCTTTTTCGACAACTCAGTAATTAGGGGTTTAAGATAAATAACTGTCCCGGTTATTAAATAAGCGTCTGATTGCAATTAGAGTGGCGCGGTGGTGTGGTTGTTAGCACAGTCGCCTCACAACAAGAAGGTCCTGGGTTCGATTCCCGGCCCGGGGATCTTTCTGTTCAGAGTTTGCATGTTCTCTCCGCACTTGTGTGAGTTTCCTCTGGGTACTCCGGTTTCCTCCCACCGTCCAAAAACATGCAGATTAGGTCAATTGGTGATTCTAAATTGTCCATAGGCAGGAATGTTTGTGAATGGTTGTTTGTCTGTGTGTTGCCCTGCGATAGACTGGTGACCTGTCCAGGGTGTACCCCCGCCTCTCGCCTTATGTGCGCTGGGATAGGCGCCAGCAGACCCCTGTGACTCTGAATTGGGGAATAAGTGGGTAAGATGATGAATGAATGAATGATTGCAATTATTTAATATAACCAAGCTTCTTGTATTACTGTAGTTATTGCACACTCTTGTTAGCCAAGCAGGTGTCGCGGGAGTTCCTGCAGCGCTCTTTCAATCACAGATTGTAATCAGAGCAAGGAGTGCATCGTGTGATTTAGACCAGAGTTTGTTGCAGGTTTTTAAATGTTTAGGTTTAGGTTTTTTGCATCAAACAAACGCCCCATCACAAACATCATTTATGGTAACTGCCCATAACGCAACAGTACAGAGCATAAATGAAACGGTTAAACACCACTGACAGAACAGTATAAAATATGCATTTCTTCAAATATGATCTATATATTTACAGTGGGGCAAGTAATTTTGCCATGGAGCCAATGGAATAGTGGAGGAAGTGAGAGAGAGCATGGAGTGAGTTGGGATATGAAAATCCAGAGTGGAGCTATTACACAGTGGAGTGAAAACACATTATGCTAAATAATTAAGTGTTACGTTTAACGTGTCACTCTTCCGCCATGTTTTGCAACACCAACTTACTGCAAAATTCATTCATTCATCTTTTAACCCGCTTATTCCGTAATTCGGCTTTAGTCTATCCCAGCGCACATAGGGTGAAAAACAAGGGTACACCCTGGCTAAGTCACCAGTCCTTTGCACTACTGTAACATTTATCTACTATTTACTAAATAAATTATTTTATTGCATTTAGTTCAATGTGTAAAGTGTGTTCTATACTAAAGTGTGTAAAATGTATAATATAGCTAACAATCTTTTGTTGTGAAAACACAATTAAACAATTAAAACAGTGACTAAATTATCATAATCACAAGTATATGTATTTATTTAACACTTGAGTATCATAATCATGACCACACTAGTTACCGGCTGATTCATATTAAAAATTTGTGTTTGTGTCGCAAACACAGAGCAAGATTTAACTTTTGCCCATTAAAAACTGATTAGCAAAGGGTGTTGTACTGATTTGGAGCTGATCCATTAAATGGAAGGAGGAAAACAATGAACTGATAGTGTTAGTCCAAGTTTGTAGTGTATAAATATTGCCATCTGGTGGCTACTGTTTTTAATGTTACTTTCTTTGTGGGATTAACCAGAATTGATAGGCAGGTTGTTGGCTGTTCTTTTGCTTCTTTTGTTTTGGTATCTAGATTGTATTTGGTTTAATTGGCTTTGTATCTTAGGTTGTAAGTTTAACTTGGTGCCTGTAATTGCCTGTCGTGCTTTGGAGAGCCGAATTTAATTCATTGATTAAGATGCCCTCTTTTTTTGTTCGCAAAAATATTCACTTTAATTGGTATGTCAGATGGCAGATATTTTTTCCTCAGACCACTGGCTTTTCGTTAACCTCAAATAAAATGTGATTGAGTAACTGGGGTAGATTGTGTCTTTAAATTTCCAGCACCACTAAGTTACCACTGAGCAAGGCTCATAACTCTCAACTGCTCAATAAGATTAAGTAAAAGTAGTAAGTTGCACTGGATCATCTTCCAATGTATTTTCAATGTGCGCTTTACAGGTAAGAATGAAAAAAGGTGTGAAACGCGAAGCACATATAGAGCAATAAAATCACCTTAAATAAGATCACCTTAACATATCTCTACCTAATCTAATTCATCAACATGTATGTTTTAAAAAGAGAGCCACAGAAACAAACATCTTTCCCACCATTCGTATCTCTGCACATTAAAGCACAGTCACCAGAGCAACTGAGTGAGTGTGTGTATCTTGATGGCACTAGCTGCTCTCCCACAGCTGAGAGAATGAAACAGGCCAAGCATCACTGAGGGGGTCAGGGCAAACCCAGCATGACTACAGAGCACCATTTATCGAAGACCTTTTACCTCCTTCTACATCCACACAGACAGAATCTCAATTTTAACTCGAGTGCGCTCCAAAAAAAGAAAAATTACATCCTGTCACCTAGAAACAGTTCAGGGATTTAGCAACGTTGAGATGAAATTAGATTATTGCGCTCTTTGCTGGTGAATGGAAGACCAGGATAACCTTAATGGAATGTGAACTATGCAGTGTATTATTTTGATAAGAAGATTACATATAAAGTTTTTTAAAAAAGAAAGAAAGAAAGAGAGAGAAAGAAACTTGTCATATTTGCTCAAGTCACATCCTGTGTGTTTGGGGTTGCCAAATAATACAATAGACAGAAGATATTGACGAAATCAAATTGCGTACTAAACTTTGACAGCTGATTTATTCCTCTTAAACCTAAAACACAGACTGCTATTGTCAGCATACAGGGTAATGAGCACACTGGGAGATTTACCAGGTGTGCCGGTGAGTGTGGTGTCTGGTGGCACGGGTGGATCTGTGACACATATTGCTACTATGTATAAAATGACTTCACAGTGTGTCCTGTAAGTTTTCATAAGTGGGAGAAAAATAAAGATTTGCTGTACATGACTACTGTTTTATAAAAAAAATGTACAATCACAGCTGAAGGTATGCTTCTAATGGGGATGGTAATACTTTCGTTAAGATGATGATGTTTTGTATTTTTTTCTGATACACCCCCCCAGGCCTTCAAATGCTCCCAAAGTGAAAAAAAATTGAGTGGGGAGAGATCTGGGCATCTGGGAAATACCCTGTACTTTAGAACCAAGGAGCTTTCTCAATCCACCCCAATACTTTTTCATCTGCTTGTAAAGATAAAATCAGCAGATACATCCACAGGCCTTTATGTACAACACCTTAGGGAAATAAAGGCAAAAATACTGCACTAACCTAGATAACTAAACATACAAATTAGAGGGAATAAAACACTGATGGAGAAAAGACTTAACGGTTAGTGAATGTGTAGGACTTTTGTTAGTGAGTGTGTGTGACATAGCTAGAGCTGATCGGTATTGTAGTTATTACCTGACTCTACAACATTCAGCTTAATATAAATGTGTTCATGGAAATGTGTCTTATCCTGTTTCATCTCTTCATTTTCTCTGTAGGACATGGACTTTATGTGGCACTCCTGAATATTTAGCTCCAGAGGTGATTCAGAGTAAAGGTCATGGCCGGGCGGTGGACTGGTGGGCTCTGGGGGTTCTCATATTCGAAATGCTGTCTGGGTGAGTGGGCAAATCCAGACACACGTACACACACTTTTACTTAGACAGAATTAAGCTACTGAATTAGTGAGTGTTGTGAATCAGTGTGTTAATACAGCTTTTACTTTTAGTAGCTTTTTAAAGGTATGGTAAATATAGCCCACTAGAGGGCAGCACTCAGCTAAGACAAACGTGTACCACAGGATATTCTTGTGCTACGAGAAACCATAAACCAGCCATAAACCATGATAAGGAAATACACACATTTTCTCCAAAACAGACTGCAACAATTTTGTATTGCTGGATCAAATCAGATAAGTTGCTTCTTTCTAATAAAGTAAAGTATAATTCATTCATTCAGTCATCTTCTTACCTGCTTATTCCCAAATACAGGGTGTCACAGGGGTCTCCTACGCCTATCCCAGCACACATAGGGCGAGATGCAGGGGTACACCCTGGACGGGTCGCCAGTCCATCTCAGGGCAACACATAGACAAACAACCATTCACACACGTTCACTCCTATGGACAATTTACAATCACCAATCCACCTAATCTTTTGGACTGTGGGAGGAAACCCACGCAAGCGCGGGAAGAACTTGCAAACTCCGCACAAAAAGATTCGAACCTGGGACCTTCTTGTTGTGAGGCGACTGTGCTATCCACTACGCCACCGCGCCGGCCTAGTAAAGTATAATATACTGTATAAAACCAACCAAGCATCAGGTATTCATTTACACTTTAACAATGAAAGTCGGCTTTATTAAGTGACATAACTAAAAGTAAACGTGTACTGAAACATAATAAAATAAACCAGAATTAGATTAGATTCAACGTTGTCATGGCACAATGGATCGCCACAGCGGATTATTCCCGAATCCGGGGTCACGGGGGTCTGCTGCGCCTATCCCAGCACACATAGGGCAAGAGGTGGGGGGTACACCCTGGACTGGTTGCCAATCCATCTCAGGGTAACACATAGACAAACAACCATTCACACACACATGGACATTTTGGAATCACCAATCCACCTAATCTGCATGTTTTTGGACTGTGGGAGGAAACCGGAGCACCCAGAGGAAACTCCACACAGAAAGATCCCCGGCCCGGGAATCGAACTTGGGACCTTCTTGTTGTGAGACGACTGTGCTATCCACTACACCACCGCGCCGCCTAACACGTCAAAATAAAGAATTTTTATTGATGCACACAGTTTGTTTAAAAGCAAGGTACACTGTATGGACCACAGTATTCAGACCATCACCTGTCCATCACATCCATATGTGTTTTTCAGCATTCTGTTACTGATTTAGTCTCACGCTTCCTCCTGTAATAACCTCCACACGTCTGTAAATCTCTCTTTTGTGTGGCTTTGCTTTAGTGAAAGGAGTATTTTAATGTTATAACATATAGTAACATTCTAGACATCTGTTTGCTTCCAAAATTGCAAATGAAATAAGGTGTCCACAAAACTTGTGGCTATAAATTGTAAGTGATGATAATTTTATACATTCATTATTTTGCAGAATTTTATTACACAAATGGTTTAAACAGGTAAGTGGACTGATGGGAAAAACATTTGAACCTTCAGTATAATGACCCCCTGAAAAATAGGCAGTCTTTAGAGCCAATTCCTTCTGCATCTTTCTTTTTATTTTTTGCATCCAAATTTATAGATTGACAGCCAAAAAGAAAAATTTTTTTGTTCCTGTTGAGGATATATGAACAAAAACCAAGAGAGCAAAAAGAAATCCTTCGAAAAATTCCTGAGGGCTTAATAAAGTTTTTTTAGTAGATCTAATATTCGTCTAAGCATGACAAACTTGAAGTAGAACATCTGGGGAAAATGCTAACTGTAGCCTGATAGCATTGAAAGTTTAGGTCCCACCAAATTCCTGTCCAAAGCCACACCTTCTAAATGCGTGAACGCACACACACTGGATGATCAAAGACAATAATACTACTTCCTGTAATCGTCAAACAGTTTCAATAGTAACAAAGATACTCGATACTTATATCTAGTAAATATGGTTCTCCTCTGATCCTACAGGAAGTAAAGCACATTAGCGCTATTTGTCCTAAGGTAACCTGCATACATCATATTAACTTCGACAGAACCTAATTCTTTTCTTGCTAAATAATTCACAATTTACACAAAACTATAAAAAAAAAATCATTAATAACTTACAGCTGTTAAAACCATAGCGTAGTTCCAGTAAAAATGGTGACATTGTTTCAATAAGATCACAATGGTCCAATAATATTTTATGACAATAATGTCACAAAATAGGCTTTTTGTTTGTTGTTGCAAAGAATAAAATGAAACGATTCATTCTGGCCTTGAGTGATGAATAGGACTATAAAAGTTCAAAGCTGCCTGATCAAAAGTTTAGAACTGCTTGTGTATTAGTCAAAACT
>JAOTRA010052767.1:0-18607 GCA_026260255.1 Pseudolaguvia tuberculata | reverse complement strand
TGTGCTGGGATAGGCGCAGTAGACCCCCGTGACCCTGGATTCGGGAATAAGCGGGTAAGAAGATGAATGAATGAATGTTACAGGTGTAGGACTACAGCATATGTTACATCAGTGGACATAAAGATGCTTTAAGACTGCTTTAGGGTTAGAAAGAGGGCAGGGTCGTTGTTACTAAAATGTAAATTTAATCATTCGTCTTCTAACCTGTTTATTCCATAAATCGGGTTCACCATGGACAAGTCTCAGGGCCACACACACACACACACTCTTCTATGGGCCGTATATACAGTATACACTCCCAATCTGACAACACTGTTCATCAAAAATGTGTTACATTGTGTTCTGAACACAACAGCAGGGTGAGTAATTCATCTATAAAATCTGTGGTTGAAGTATTACTTTTAAGAACTCATTTGTCTTCTTAACTGCTTATTCCCTAATTCGGGGTTGTCAGGGGGTCTGCTGGTGCCTATCCCGGCACATAGGGTACACTCTGGACGGGTCGCCAGTCCACCTCAGGGCAACACAGACAACAACCATTTGAATCACCAATCAACCTAATCTGCATGTTTTTGGACTGTGGGAGGAAACCAAGCGCGGGGAGAACATGCAAACACAAGGAATCGAACTCAGGACCTTCTTGTTGTGAGGCGACTGTGCTATGAATTACGCCACCGTACTTTTAGAACTAATGAAAAAACTGTGCATTACAATGTACAGAGTTGATGAATGAATGGATCTATATAATGTGTTGTTTCATTTAACCATCTTAAAAAACTTCAATATGGAATACTGCAATATTTGTGGTGTCCTTTTCTGTTTTGAGACTAAATAGTTGGTAAAAGTTGCGAATGCTGCTATGAAAGCTATAATATTATACTATCCATATCAACCTAAAACCTTGACATACATTACTTTTTGAAGTATTATATAATTTAATTTCTTAAACCATCGTAATATGCACCTTCGCAACACATACATAGGATTGTGTTGTAACCCCAACTGTTACGTGCAACTCCAGCATATTGCATTAAAAACTGCTGTATGAAGGTGGCAATTTAGTGCAGCAGTACTGCAGTGTGCATCAGAAAACTCTGTACAGTTAAATTAAGCCCAAAGAGGCAGATGGCATGGTATAGAATCACACTCTTCAGCACATACACACAGCTGACTTTAGCTGAATAAAGTGAGCTACAAAATGCCAGGGGATTCGAAAAACCACTCGATAAAGTAAAGCAAAAGGATCTGGTGAGCAAGATCCACCAACTATTTCCCCTGCTTATAAAATAGCTTATGGCACTAAAACACTGATTTGAAATGTTTTTTTACGAAACAAAAGCAGATTTTTGTATAAACTGAAATAATTGTATTAAATTCATCAAGGATAAACGGATTAAAAGAAACATTATACAGAGGATAAGGAAAGTATTCAGAGCTCCTTAAATGTTTCACTTTCATTTTTTTCTTCGTTCAAGTATACACAGCACCCCATTATTGATAGAAAAAATACAAAATTGTTGACGAGGCGGATTCATTAAAAAAAAAAAATACCTGGATTTGGGGATCTTGTGCCATTCCTCCTTGCAGATCCTCTCCAGTTGTAAACATTAATGGACATCCATTTTTAGGTCTCTCCAGAGATGCTCAATTGGGTTTAAGTCAGGGTTCTGGCTGGGCCATTCAAGAAAAGTCACAAAGTTGTTGTGAAGCCACTCCTTCGTAATTTTAGCGAATATTTATTATTATATTATGTGTGCTTGGGTTCATAGTCTTGTTGGAATGTAAACCTTTGGCCCAGTCTGAGGTCCTGAGCACTCTAGAGAAGGTTTTTATTTAGGATGCTGCCACCATCATACTTCACTGTTGGGACAGGTGATGAACATTCTGCTTATATTTAAGGCCAAAAAGTTATCTCTTATTTCTCACCATCTAGGGTATCCTTCAGCAAACTCAATGTAGGTTTTCATGTGTCTTTCACTGAGGCTTACAACAGGCCACTCTGCCATAAAGCCCCTGGTGAAGGGATGCAGTGATTGTTGACTTTCTAAATCATTCGCCCATCACACAACTGTATCTCTGGAGGTCAACCACAATGATCTTTGCGTTTTCTTTGCCGGTCTCACCAAAGCTCTTCTACCCAGATAGCTCAGTTTGAACGGACAGCCAGCTCTAGGAAGGGTTCTGATCGGATTATGCTATTAGCAATCTTAAGTAACCTTAACATTTTTTTGTAACCATGGCCAGGTCTGTGCCTTGCCAGCTTGACTCAAATGAAGGTGTAGAATCATTTCAAGTATGATCAGAAGAAATGGACTGTACCCAAGTTAAATAAGTGTCACAGTAAAGGCTGTGTTTTTCTGTCAATATGGGGTGCTGTGTGTACATTGAGGAAAAAAATAAACTACATTTGTTATTGTAGCCATTAGCTAAAATCATTTAAGAAAGTGAAAAATTTAAGGGTATCAATACTTTCCGTACTCACTGTATGCATTCTGTAAGGTGGACATTTCCAAGAGTAACAAAAACACTTTTAATATCCGTGTGTTTGTTATGCAAATTTACAAACCTGATTCCAAAAAAGTTGGGACAATGTACAAACTATGAATAAAAACAGAAAGCAACGAACTGGAAGTTTCAAATGTTATCATTTTATTTAGAATGAAATATAGATAACATATCAAATGTTGAAAGTGATGCCTATTTTAATGTCTTGCCAAATATTGGTTCATTTTAGAGCAAATTTCATGTGGGCTACACATCTCAAAAAAGGTAACAGTAAGAGGCCGGAAAAGTTAAATGTGCATATAAGAATCAGCTGGAGGACCAATTTGCTTATTAGGTCAATTGGCAACATGATTAGGTATAAAAAGAACCTCGCAGAAGTCAACATGGGAAGAGGATCACCAATTCCCCTAATGCTACAGCAAAAATAGAGTTTCGTTATAATCATCTACAGTCTCTGACAAAAGTCTTGTCGCTTGTGTACAAATTGACCTGAAATCAAAGACATACGTGTTGTCGCCTTGTCATATGAGCTTCACCTGTGACTAAAAATGGATCAATTAGGCATATACACAGATGTGTATAAAAAGAACATCAGTACACTAGACTTTGACAACAACTGCAACTAGATCTCTGCAAACATGCCTAAGATTCACCCAGAGACTAAAGAGTTCAAAACTGAAGACCAGATCCACTGCTACATTGAAGGCAGACACCTTCAATGTGTCCGGCCTCAAGTACAGAGGATAAAAGTAAGATCTGTAGAGACTGGAGATGTTTTTGACAAGCCCAGAAGCCAGCACTAAAACAAAAGGCAACTTAAAAACCGTGTGGAATTTGCCAAGGCCCACAGTCTGCTAAAAGGATAGATGCTGGAAAAGTGGCAGATGGTGGATTTTTCAGATGAATCTTCTGTTGAATTAAACCTACTGGAGCCCGCATGGATCTGATATTCACCCAGAAAACAGTGAAATAATCATGGTCTGGGGCTACATCCACCATAGGGCGTGAGAGAGAGCTGCATGATGGAAGACAACATCAATAGTCTAAAGTATAAACAAATCTTAGCTACCTCTTATATTACCAACCACAAAAGAGGGCAAATTCTGCAGCAGAATAGTGCACAATCGCATAATTCCATCTACACAAAGTTTCTCAAGGCAAAGAAGATCAAGGTGCTCCAGGATTGGCCAGCTTAATCACCAGACATGAACATCATTGAGAATATGGAGTAGTATGAAAGAGGAAGCATGGAAGATGAAACCAAAGAATGCTGATTAACTCTGGTAGGCATGCAAGACTTCTTTCTTTGCTCATTCAGAGGCCTTCTTCAATAAATTGTATGAATCCTTGCCAAATAGCATGGATGCAGTCCATAAAGAGTCATACAAGATATTAAATTTGGATCTCACAGCTTAATTTGCTGACATTTTTGTATTTACAGTAAATTTTTCAATTTCAGTATAGCAGACAAAACTTTGGTCTGCCAAAATTTGGCCTTTCTGTCTTGATAAAATGATAAATCTAAAAAAATATAAAAACTAATTTATTTCAGTGCATTAAACATCATTTGGGAGAGTTTCATCTTTTCATATAAGCTATTTCTAACATTAATTGATTAATTAAAAGTCAGGTTAATAGCAGGTGTTTCTACAAAATAGATAGGTGACAAAACTGGTGTCAGGGACTGTACAGTGCATAACACCAACCAAAGATTCAGAGCATCTGAAACAATCTGTGCGTAAGGGTCAAGAACCATACTGGATAGCCGTGATCTTCAGGCCCCTAGACGGCACTGCATCACATACAGGAATGTTACTGTGATGAAAATCACAACATGTGCTCAGGAATACTTCTGGAAATCATTGTCGACGAACACAATTCTCTGTTTCCGGCTAAAACTCTAAAGGTAAAAAAAGAAGACATATCTAAACATGATCTAGAAGCAGAGTCGTTTTCTCTGAGCCAAGTCTCATTTAAAATGGACTGTGGCAAAGTGGAAAACTGTTTTTTGGTCAGACGAATCAAAATGTGAAGTTATTTTTGGAAAACTGGGACGCCATGTTATCCAGACTAAACGAGGACATCAACCTAGGTTGGTATTAGTGCTTGGTTCAGAAACCTGCATCTCTGATGGTATGGGGTTGCATGAGTGAGTGTGATATGGAGCAGCGTACACATCTGGAAAGGCATCAATGCTGAAAGGTATATCCAAGTTCCAGAACATATGCTCTCATCCAGACGTTGTCTCTTTCAGGGAAGACGTTTCATTTTACAGTTTGGAATTATCCAGAGAGAATTACACACGTTAACCACTAGGCTACCACTTTCCATACTGCATATTGCAACAATTACAACATCATGGCTGTGTAGGAGAAGGATCCGGGTACTGACATGGCCAGTCTGTAGTCCAGATCTTTCACCCACAGAGGAAGATGCGACAAAAAAAAGACCTAAAAAAAAGACAGTTGAACCACAAGAAGCCTGTATTAGACAAGAATGGGACAAGATTCCTATTCCTAAATCTGAGCAATTTATCTCCTCAGTCCCCAGACGTTTACAGACTGTTATAAAAAGAACAAGGTCTTGTCTCAACTTTTTTGATGCCATGTGTTGATGCCATGAACAACTTATTTTTCCCCAAACAATGATGCATTTTCTCATTTTAAATTTTGATGTGATCTATGATGTATTCTGAATAAAATATTGAAATTTGAAACTTCCACATCATTGCATTCTGTTTTTATTCACAATTTGTGGTCTCCCAACATTTTTGGAATGGGGTTTGTACAAACATGCAATTGTTCTTGTAGTCTATTGGCCATTTCTTTTTACATTTTTCACTTATAGGTTTACAGCAAAAATGGCAGTGCATCAGTAGCATGCAGTCTTTCAACATCCAGACTACCACAGCACATGGACACCATACATTGTGTGGTTGTTGTCACTTTATGTCCTGTGTCTGCACATTTTGTCTTGTATGTAGCCCCACAGTCCCAGAGTAACATTTGATTTCACTGTATACTGCTGTCATATATGGCTGGAATGACAATAAAACTTCTTTGACTATACCAGTTTCATACCGCTTTTCCTCTGAGGCTAGTGCCATTAAACAGGAGGCACTTTTCCACAGAAAAAGGTTCTTCCCCAGATTCTGGCTCAGAACCAGACACAAAATTGTGCTGGTCTCAAGTAGGATATGATCAGTGGGGGAGTTTTCACCACAGATGGCAGATTAACAGGGTGTCTACAGAGTTGAACAAGTGAAATTTAAGACTTTAAATATGAACTTGACATTTAAGACCATTAAACATGCAATGGAAATAAATGCAAATACATGAAGAGGTCTTCTCTTCTTTTTCAGCCACAGACGTCGTCTACCACGAGAATTCATCATACTCCAGTTATGTCTCCATAAACTTGTTCTTACTCATGGCAGTTATCTGTAGTTCAATTTACTACCCAAATCAACTGTGATGACATTAACTACAGCAGGTAAAAACTTACTTGGTTAAATGGTACAATTGTAAGTAGTCACCGTTTTGGTAGTAATATGACCTAATGATTTAAGATCTATTAAATCTGAATTTAAGAATTTAAGATTCGTAGCCACCCTGTTTGAAAGGCACCATTTTTAGCCAACAAAGTGAAAAACTAGAAAAATAAAATGTGACATTTTGTCAGCAGATGACAGCGGATGTTCTCTGTTTCTAAGGAAAATCAAAGTATAACTAAAAGGTAGAATTGGAAACCATGGAGTTTATCCGATTTTCCAATCAAGCACTCGACACGCTTGAACAATTATATTTCAAAGAGCAAAAGTGAGCAAGTGAGTTTGGTCATATGTTGGTAATGTTGTCCAGTGGAAATGCAAGTTGTTTTTGAACAAGTACTAGCCGACCTGACATTAGCACTGGTGGAAACGCAACGCCCTTAAACTTATGTAAAAATGTATCATGAAACAAAACCGGGGGCATTTCAGGATTTTGAAGTTGGGTTGCATTACATTAACTTTCTCTGAGACACAACCATTATGCATGGTCCACACTCTCACCTGAACTGGATCAGAAACTTAGCATTCTATTTTGTTCACTAAATTATTAACAGACTTTAATTCATTATACTTCCCACATAATTAGAAAATATTTCACTATGTTGTACTCTGTATAAACGTGACAAAAATTTAATCCCTTTCCCCTTATTCTTTTATACCTAGTCTGGACGCAGGCATGGAAATTGCAGCTATTTTGTCAATCACAGAATGACATTTCTACAATATTAAGTCCAATGTTGGGTGTATCATGTAAAATTATACTATTGAGTGTGTTATACTAATAGAACAAGAGAATAATTCCAACTTTGGCCAATGTTTAACAATTCTATTAGTTTTAATAAGTTTTTTTAAGCATTTAATTAGTAGACATTCTGTCTTGAGACTTTTATTAAGTTGGTTACCAGATCCTTTTCATAACATTCTAAAAGCTATTTGTTAAATAATATCGACTTATTGGTTTTGTAATATTCCTACAGAATATTTATTAAACCTAAATACCTACATTACCAATGTAACATGGAGGTGAGGGTAACGAAGAGAGCCGGATCCATTTTGCAGAGAAGTGTTAGGTTTATTTTACAAAGGTAGTGCAGATATATTTACAGTGTACAAAACAAAAACAAAACACGAAGACAAAGACGATACACAATAAGACTATATACAAAACAAGAGTAACGACTAAACTATTTACACAAGATGGACGCAACTCGACCATACCAAGATTTCCAAAGTTCACAAAATACCATCCATGACATACATTCAATATCCCACAAAACGCATACCAGCGCGGCACCTTACATACTACCTCATCGCCCTGGCAACCTAGTCGCCTGGACGACGACGCTAAACATGGAGGCTGGGCTTCGTCTGCTGACGCCAGAGTAGGCGGACTTCGTCCGCCACCTTACATAACCCCCCTCTCTAAAGGAGGCCTCCTGGCATCCTCTAGTGCACAGCCCTAGAAAACAAGCCAAAATAAACAAAAACAAAACACCTCCAAAACCAAAATACACAAAGGCATGTACAGGGGCTGGAACAAGGGGTGACAAGGACAGAAAGAGAGAGACAGGGATAGACAGCAGCAAGCTGGCAGCATAAGTCGAGTACTGGGTAGCGAAACAATCGGGAAAACAAACAAAATAACGAAAAGGCCAGGGAACGCAAAAGGGAGAGAAACCAGAGCAAAAAATAAGAGGGAAGATAACCTAAGCACAGACAAGGGTAACAGCAGAGAGACACGGCCACAGGCCAGACAATGAACCGAGGAAGGGACACAGGGGAGAACAAAATACATAGTTACAGGGGAAGAAACATCAAATCAACAAAAAACAACATAGAGCGATCAGGGCAAAGGGAAGGGATCCCACAAACCAAGACACAAATATAAACAGGTATGGGGAAACAGACCAAGCTTACATTCTCTACTGTGGCGTCTGCCAGAACACTGTCCATGGGGGAGACTGTAGGCGCTGAAGCGGACACAGAAGGGAGCGCTGAAGGGGCCAAAAGGGACGCAGAGGGCTCTGGTGAAGGCGAAGACGCAGAGGCGTCCTCGGGCTCGAAGGAATAGGACTGGTCGTCCTGAGGATCGGGGCCTCACACGGGTGACTATACAGCTGGTGATGCGGGCACGACTGGAGTGGTATGCGGCCTGACGGCTCTAGTCGATCCCAACTGACAGTCAGATACGTGGGAAGATACCCTAACTTCCAGTGGCAATGGGCTACAAACCTCCCCAACATCCCATGTCCTCAGGCCCACAAGGTTCAGAATAAACCTCCGATAACCAATGCAAAAAATGGTCGATATCAACAGGTTGCCGCCAGTATAAATACCAGATGGCGGCTACTGCTAATAATATCTTGTCGCATAACAAAAGTTAAAAAAAACTCGCACTTAGCTCTCTCTGAGGGGAACTAACGAGTAGACGCGAAAAAATTACAACACTGAGTGAAAAAGTCCAGACAAAGTTCTTGTTTGCCATTGAACCTGGCAGGCAGGACTGGATGCTTACTAGCAGGTGCCAGCGCTAGCAATCGGGCTAGGAGGTTAGCCTGTCTGGTTAGCGACTGCACTGCCTAGGCATGGAGACGGAGAGCAGTGACTAGCTGGCTAGCCTCCGTAGCATCAAATGTTATCGCTAGTTTAGCTAACCGCGCCAAAAAAACCTCCAGGCTAAACGGCTTAAGTAAATAGTTCATCTCATTGCTTCCTGCAGGATCCGTGAGCGGTGGATGATTCTGTAATGTGAAGGTGAGGGTAACAAAGAGCGCCGGATCCATTTTGCAGAGAAGTGTTAGGTTTATTTTACAAAGGTAGTGCAGATATATTTACAGTGAACAAAACGAAAACAAAAGATACGAAGACGAAACACAATAAGAATATATACAAAACAAGAATAACGACTAAACTATTTACACAAGATGGATGCGACTCGACCATACCAAGATTTTTCAAGATTTCCAAAGTTCACGAAATACCACCCACGACATACAAACAACGTCATCACCCTGGCAACCTAGTCGACGATGCTAAACATGAAGGCGGGGCTACTCTGCTAACGCCAGAGTAGGCGAGCTTCGTCTGTGATGCTGAACAAGGGGGCAGAGCTTCGTCCGCCACTTTACAACCAACATAATCACAAATCACATTATTTTTACTTCATCAGCTACTCTGAAAAATATCCAAATACAAATAGAACATATCTGAAATCTGAAACATCCATTTAAACTGGTTTCGCTAAGATGAAGATTAGGTTTACTTCTTAAAATCATCTATTCAGTAAATTTTAAAGTGATTTGTGGATGCATTCTTTTTTGAACGAATGAAAAGCAAACACTATTCAAGACACGCCACACCTCTGGTCACTTTGAAACAGACTAAGCAATGACTCAGCATAGGGCTACATAAAGCAAACTACTACTTTTGTGTTTTGAAAATTCTTACAGCCATTTTCCCCATTGAACACACTGTGGTCAGTTTCCCAGATCTGGTGTCTTTAGATTGGCCTGCTGCATTTAGTTATCGAGAGGTGGGACGTAGGCTTTCATTTGATTTGACACCATGTGAATGAATTGGGCTCCTGGGTGACGGCAGAGAGGAATGTTTGCTCCATCATCCAGAGACTGGGAGCTCAAATCTCAATGATACGACAGCAAGACAGATGATAGTCCAAGAAAGCAAAGCTGGCTGTGATCTTTGGCTGGAAACATTTCTGTTCCCTGTCAATCCCAGCAGCATTTGCTAATCAGTCTTGTCACTATTTTACAGGCTTTTCTTGTTAGTTTTGAAGAATTAGGGTTATATACAATTTCTGAATAAGGTAGAAATGTATCTGCGTACATGAGAAACATTGGGCAATTGTATTCATTTATGTTGGAAAAAGGCATTGCATTACCAGCATCCATGTGCATTCTACTTTTTTTTCCAAAAGAAACAAGAAAGTGTTTTGCAACATTATTGAAATGAGTAGAACGTGGATGCACAGGATACATATTTCAATTTCTACACAAGGTAATTTAAATCTTTTCTGCTGTGAAGAGTTAAAAATTATTATTCACAAAACTAAACAGATGAAGAACATTACACATAGGGTTACTTACTGTTAAAGTATTATATAGTACTATTCTATATAAAAGGCTCTTTTACCACTCACCAGTGTTGTTATCCAGGGTTTCTAGCAGTCTCCTGTTCGGCACTCTTATGAGCACTTCAGCATTGCAGAGTTGGAGTCTTCTGTGTGACGCAAGTAACCTGCGAGTACTGCCACTGCCCGTATCACACTGAGCCATGCCATCTGCTCAGGTGCCATACTTCTCCAAATAGGATGGCAAAAATCACTGTACTATTCCAAACTAGTTTCTTCTATTACTCTGTCACCAACTGTTAACACTACCTCACTTTTCAGCAAAAAAAAAAAAACAAGTTTCTATTTTAATCCAGCTCCCTGCGGCTTCGGCTGTAGCTAGCGTTGGAACAAAAAGACTGATAGATCTAGCATGAATCTTTTATGAGCTGCAAAATGAAAAGTGTACACATGGAGAGAGGCGTGACTACATCTAAGGGCTGAAACATGCATCCATCATTAGCACTCATTAGCACAAGGGTAAAAAAAAAAATAAAGGTGGGGGGGACCTTCTCCCAATTTGCACACATGGCCTATTTGTGCTTTGCATTTCAACGCCCTCTGGGTGCGAGGTCATTGAGCACTCATAGCCATCTGTTTCGGAAGCAAGCATAAGCGGATGCATTAGAAAACATCACAATGTACAACAAAGTACTAGCACTACGGTCACTAAGTGCAGTTTACTGGGGAAGATCATAAACAAAAAAAAAAGAATAATAGTGTACAGACTAGGACTGGACAGTATGACTGTATACATCAAATTAACTAGTCACCCCTAATAGTTTTTTTATTCTTTTCATATTGTGACATGTAAAGAGGTAGACATGCCTTTCACGCACAGCCTGTGTAAAACCGAACAAGGTTAGGGTTGGCAAAATCGCTATCCTAACATCTCGGATTGTCTTCCAGTCATAACTATTATCATAACTATAGTTGGGTGATTATGATGTCCACAATTTTCGCTCATTGGGTAGAAACTATTAATATGTGGGGTACTAAAATAGTGTGCAAATGCATGCTTGGTTTTCACTAGCGGCAAGGAAGATTTTATACGATTTTGTTGTTTATCATTACTATCATTAGACAAATTTGTATTAAAGACATTAGGTATTTCCCAAATGCCAAAAATATATGTAGGACAACATGCTGAAACCATTTTACAGCTTTTGAAAGTGAAAAGGACTATGAATAAATTTGCTCTTCCAGGACTCCAGCAAACATAATTCCATTGTTTCATATCAATCAAACAAAAAAATTCTTTTAAGAACTACACCATTATATAAAAGAGAAGTACATGGAACAGCAGTATAGAGTTCAAAGGTGCACAATCTGTTCTTGGACATAGAACAGCTTACTTGTCTGTCTGTTTGAAGGGAGAAGATTCGCAATTTAACAAAAAAAAAAATAAAATAAAATAAAAAAATAAACCACCAGCTGTATGCAGGAAATGCAGATGAATAGATTCAGTATTACCAGAACTTTCAGTACATCTTCAGCATTAAATCTTTTTGTAATTACTTAGCTGACATTTATGGAAATGTCTCTTTGCACTTAAAATTGCAGAACAAAAAACCTGTTCCTTTAAAAACAGCTGCTAATGAGGAAGGAGAAAAAAACGGTTTAACTTGATAGATTTACTGGGTTTCTACGCAGCTGACATCCGGTTGTTGGGTTTTTTTTGCGTAACGTCAGTGATTGATGCATACACGCAGTCGCTGATGCTGTGATTTCCGAGGAGAGGAGCGTGAACTTGATGACCCCCTCCCCTAAAAAAAATTACTTTCGGGTAGAAGTAAATAGATCAGGTAAATAGATCTCATGCATTTTTAAAAACTTTGTATGAATTGGAACAACAATGGAAATTATGCTAGAACACAATAATTTACAACACAATGTTCATCGCTGAGGAAATGAGGGGGAAAATAAATGAAAACCTTGCAGAGTGTGGAAGCCATGAGGACTGTCTGCTATTTATAGCGCTGAATTTTTTTTATTCAGGCAATGCTTCACCGTATGTCCTTTTCTGTCTCTCATTTCTACATCTCTCTTTTCAATTCTTACATGAACCTTTAGTTGATTTTGGTCAAAAATAACAGCCTGTGTGTGTGTGTGTGTGTGTGTGTGTGTGTGTGTGTGTGTGTGTGTGTGTGTGTGTGTGTACTCGACTCATGTGGAGGTGCAGACAGAGCTGTTGATGGCAGAGGCAGCACTGCTCTGCAGGGGCTGAGACATACTGAGAGAGAGTAAGGACACAACAGACAAGAAAGAGAGAGAAAGTGAGAAAGAAATGAAAAAGCACAAATAAAATGAACAGTGTTTTTTGTCCTCTATGTGTGGGTGTAATGTCTAAGAGTATTTACAAAGAACGACTTCAGAAAATTCTTTTATGGGTTTGTTTCACCACCTCCAGCCAATGCCCTTAATCAGTTCCTCTCCATCTTTCACCTCCTACACTGTTACACACCTCTGAACATACTGTGAACTGTGTGCGACAGTGTAGATGACTGGAGCGGGGCAAGCTTCCCACCGATTCTCCCTCTACCTCCACACCCGCCACAGCCGCCACCGGTGGCGCATGATGTGGAAGGACGCAATAAAAAGGGAATTCCTTATTACCTCAGAAAAACGGCCCTGCCTACACCCCTCCTCCATTTTTTTCTCTCCCTCCCTCCCTCCCTCCCTCCCTCTTTCTTTCTCTCTCTCCACACAAGTGGGTGGCTACTCAGGGACCTCTCTCCTCTTAATGACCACACACGCACACAATATATGAACAGCCACAACAATGGGCTAAATTTTCCACTAGCAATCTACAGTATTATGATAATCAGATCACAAAAATAGTATAAAGTAACGGCATAGGGGTGGAGAAGTGAGTGGATATGCATGTCCTCGCCGAGTATTTAGAAACCACACATGCACAAACACACACCACATTATTTCAACAATGAATCAAGCAGCAGCTATGTGCACTCTTTTATGCAATATCACCATCAGCAAAATTCTGGTTTTACTGAAGAATAAATAAAATAACAGTAAATATTTAAAAGCTTTAAAAAGTCATGATAACATCGAGATGAGCTGCAGGTATATCTCAATCTTTGAGCAAAAGACGAATAAGGTCAATTAATACATACAAAAAAATCCTAAACTGTCTGCAAATACCTCGGCCTGCATGCGTCTGCGCACACACGCCTACACGTGCACATACGTCAGTGTCGTATTCTCGGGATTCCGGTCAATGCCTGAAGTAGTGACTGAATGCAACCAGCCTGAAACTGCAGCCGCAGATGGTCTCTTGTACACTCACCTGCAGAAAGAGACGAATTTTCACCTTCTCTTACGGATGGCTCTTCTCGCTCACCCCCTCTATGTTTAGTAGGAAGAAAGGACGCTTCAGTTCTGATGCCCCCTTGCTTTTTCTGAATGAAGCACAAAAAGAACTAAACTGCACTCCTTCATGCTTGCCTGTGTTTGCGCTCTCTCACGCTCTCTCTCTCTCTCTCTCTCTCTCTCTCTCTCTCTCTCTCTCGCTCTCTGACTTATGAGCATGCGCGCATTTATGCTCTCTACTAACCTGCTCTCATTCAAAATACTTTCAGCAGCACAGTGTATTTGAGCTAGCACGAGAATAATTTCATTTATGTGCCGATTCATTCACAGTATTAAAAGCGCTTCCTCTAGTTCCTGCGACGAATAAATTACACTAAAAATAGAATGCATTAAAATCTAAAAGTAGGCAGCTACTAAAAAAGAGTTCTGCTTTGCTTCGTAAAAGCTGAGAGAACTGGGATCTACAACATAAACCAACTCCAATTTAAAATTCTTTTATTTAATCCAACTAACTAAAGAAACTAAATGTAACTTATAAAATAAATTAAATAAAAACTAGATTCGCTATAATTCCCATTTTATGGGCTTGTTTAACCGCTGCGACTTTTACAAAGACTTGCGGTAGACCTTTATATCGTCAATGGCCTTATGATACATGATACATATCACAATGCAATATTTCACAATATATTGCAATACAATAAATAATCAAAAACAAACAGCTAAAAATAAATACAAAGCTGATGAGCTCAACTATGTTTTTTTCTAAGACAATGACTGTTATTCCATTAATGGAGGAGGAAGCCGTTTGACAGACACGGAGGGTTTTGTTAAATATAAAGGTAAAATGTAAATCAGCTAAAAATTTAAGCAGATTGAATCAAAATCTTGCAAATGTAAAAAAAAAAAAGGTTTTTACCAAGATAACAAAACTCTTTCCAAGTTGTACTTTAAGGTTTGTATCATTGTACGGACGTTGATGGGAATTTAAATGAAACTACATAAAATTGTTGTTTTTAAAGGATTTTATGCTTTCAGAAAGTGACAAAATATCTAATTTATGCTTTTATGTTAACAGTACACATTTTTCATAAATATGGGATGAGACATACACTTTATAACAACAGCAGTGCCATGTACATTTATAAGGGATATACTTAGGAAGTAACAAGGCTTCAGTGCAGTTTTACCTCCATTCTTTTATCTTCTAATGCACTTATTCTTTATTTTAAGGTCAGGGTTCTGTTGGAACCTTTCGCAACACACATGGACAGTCCTTTGCAGGGCCACACAGACAAACAACCATACAAACTCACAGCTATGATCAATTTAAAATCACTAATCAACCTAATGTTGATACATGTTTTTGGACTGTGAGTGGAAACCAGAGTAACCAGAGAAAACCCACACATACAAATGCTGCACAAAAAGACTCAGGAGTCGAATTCAGCAACTTTGTGCTGTGAGAAGACCACTATGCCACCGTGCCGCCAGTTTTACAAAGTTTAGATTAGTTGATCAGAGATTATTTCCAACACGTAAACTTCAAGTTGCTGTCATCTTTAGAGTAACATTAGAGCTCTTTCTGTGTGCTTAAAGCCATGTTTGTATTTTTATAAACAGTGACAGCACAAGCTACAACTTCTAATATTTTGTGATGCATTACGTGTCTGATTAAAAATGTAGCAGAAGTGTTTACACAACTGACAAAAATCTTACTTGTAATGTTAACTTTTTATATTGTTGCATTTAAATAAAATAATCATCAATTGTTCTGAAATAAACAGGATTATAAGAAAAAACACAATGTACCTTTACATTAACTGCTCTGGGATTTTAATATGAACAAGAAACCTTAAGAAGAACCAGGCTAGGAATAAAACTCCCGAGTGACACCGGATAGTACGTGTCTAAATGTTTCCCCATTTATATCTGGTCCAACAAGCAATTGCGTAGTCAAGACATTTGTTTTGACAGTGTTCTGCTTATGACGTTTTAGTGCTCATACTGTTCATATCAAGTGCAGCTCCTAATTTACCCTTTCAGCCATTTATTTGAAGAACAGAGGAGAAAAAATTTAAATATAAAACTGTTTATGTCTGGATATTGCAATATTGCCTGATCACCACATTCAACACCACTAATGTATCATTTATATGCATTTTATTTTAGAACTAGCGGCTAGAGTAGAAACGCTATACTGTACTAATAATACCCCATACTGCAGAATAGAAAGGGGAGGGGTGGTGGTGGTAGGGTAGAAGACATATAACGAATGTTGTCTAATGTGTGCCTTTGTGCATATTAAAATTCACAAATAGCAAACAGGTTCTAGGGGACACTTGGCAGTGGAAGCGATGCCCAGAATTCTAATTCACCACAGAATATCAATTTTAAACAGTTAGATAATCCAGAAAAATCAACATAAAGGTGTTTAAGGTTAAATACACTATATTGCCAAAAGCTTTTTTTATTACCTAACCATCAGCTCCATATGTGATTCCTCTTCAAACTGTTTCTACAAATCTGGAAGCTAAGAGACTCCAACACTGTTCCAGCATGACAACGTCTCTGAGCACAAAACCTCTGAAATAAATTATCATAAGCTGGGTTATTATTAGGGTGGAAAATACACCAGTGCATAAGTCCTGATCTTATCACCACTGAACCCCTTTGGGATGAACTGGAATGGTGACTGCACCTCAGACCTCTTTACCTGACATTAGTGTCTGATCTCAAGAATACTGTTGGAGCTGAATGAAGAGATCTCTCACATTCAAGCACAACATTGAACTGAAAAGTCTTACTAGAAGACTGGAGCATTATCAAATTTGGAATCAATCTGGAAGATGATGTTGAAAATTGCATGTGTTAGTGATGCTCAGATGAATAAAAGCTTTTGGCAATACCAAACACTTATTTGTTCCTTGAAAACATAATACATTAATGTCTCTCAAACAAAAATAACCGCAAGAGAGAATGCAAAGCGTTTCCCTGATGATCTCACAAAAGCACAGGTAAACTGTTTTACCCAGCATGCACCGTGTTGCTGCAATTTGCACTAAATTCTGAAATTTCACTGCAACAAGAACCCAAAATCAATACAATGTCAGTCATTTAAATTTGTGATTTTTTGGAGTTAAAATTTAAATTAAATCTTAATTTTTTTCAGATTATTAATTAAAAATGTAACATTTAATAAAAAGCTAATCTCTATTTATTTATTGACTGTGTGTGTTCTTTGGACTAGGAGAATTTCTAAAAGTAATTTGCTTGGTTTGGAAGCTGTGTGTTTTTTTAGGGACAGTCACAGGAACAGCGTGTTCCAGACACACAAACTGCTGTTGCCTTTTAACGCTGCGCCACTCTTTAGTCGAGATTAAGTGGAGTCGTGCGTGTATTTGATCTGCCTGTATATCAACACAGAGTATTTCAGGGACTAAATTGCTAGAGAGACAAACCACTGTAACGTACCTAATAAAGCATGCAGGTCCATAGAACAATCAGAAACTGGGGTGCTTACTGGTTAGAACAGAAATACAAACCCCCAATCAAGCATCAATAATACACCTCTCAGCAAGAAAAAGAGAGGGGGCAGACACACAAACAGACAAGCTGGGAAGCAACAGAAAATAAGTAGAGGATGTAAAAAAAGACAGGAATTGGTTAAATACATTTTAGATGCGAATATAAAAATGAACAACATGGTACATATGCAGGACAGTTAGAAAGCTTGTTTTACAGAAAGGAAAAGAGGAAGAGAGGAAGGGAGGGAGAGAGATGCAGCGGCAGCACACAATCGGTGTGCCAGTAGGTGTCTATAAATAGCACTTCCAATCTCTGAAGCATGGGGGGGGGGAACTATTCTGCTTCTGCTGTAAAGCAGCAGAAGAAAATAGGCGTCAAGATAGAACACGTGCACAAGTACTGTAGATCTCTATTTGCATACATATTCCTGCTGTGTGGTTTCAATAGCAATGATCATGGCTTAGACAGACAATGACCCATTTACACTAGCTGATAGACATTAAATCAGATAATCAAAATTGTGCAATATTACTTGCAAAATATATGGCTTTTTATTTTTAATATTTTAATTTCAGTCAAGGTAAAGTGTTTACACATCTGTGGTATATTCTGTACTTGTGTTACACTTTTCTTAAAAATTAGCCTGAACAAACTTTTAGGTTTTTAAATGTAGAGAACGAGAATTGTGTAAGATGCATGGCACATTACAACGTAATACTGTGGATTTTCCCTCATCAATATCTGAGAAGTACTTTCTGCTAAACATGAGCCAGAATCGCCGCCATCTATGACTCACCGCTGGACGTGGGAGGACCGCAACAAATAAAGCTGAACATTGTTCTAGCTGACACAGAGTTCTCCTGGCCAAATAATAAGAGAGCTTATACAAAAGGGAAAGATGACTTGTGGAGTAGTTTGTTGAAATTGAGAATCAAAATATTAAGGTTTCCACATATGGAATATAAAAGTTGTTTTGCATATTTGGAGTAAGTGCAGCTTGGACAACAGGATAGCTTTACTGTCCTCTAAAAATAAAGCCCTTATTGTAACAATAACTGGCCACAAAAGTGCGTACAGCCTGAGTTTAAAGTACGCATGAAATTGTCTCAAATCAATATTTGGTGGAGTTAAGTTCTAGACTTGGCCACTTCAACTAAACTGACATTTAGCTTTTTCATACAACTGAGCAATTTGGGGTTAAGGGCCTTGCTCAGGGGCCAAGCAGTCCAACAAGCAGTCCGCTTTACTGTAATTATATTCAGCTTCATTAGGGAAAAAAATCAATAGCCATAATTAGTCACAACTTGCACAATAAAAAAATGTCCACAAAGAACTTTGTTGTTCAGAATAGTCCTATAAACCCGCTTTGAAAAAGGCACAGGACATTAGGTTTTAGTGTAACCAAAATATATTAAAGTAATGACCAAGTTCCTTTTAATTATAATATAGTTTTAGGCATAAATTGCACATACAGTGTTCCCTCAAAATTTCGCGCTTCATGTTTTGCGGCTTCAGTGCTTGGCGAGTCAGCAGCAGCCACATTGTGGAAAGGAGCGTTGTTTCATGTT
>JAOTRA010052728.1:0-18620 GCA_026260255.1 Pseudolaguvia tuberculata | reverse complement strand
CACACACACACACACACACACACACACACACACACACACACACACACACACACACACACACACACACACACGATTAATAAATCTTGCAATGTCATGATGAACCAGGCAAAGGAAGTACAAAGGAGGAAATGGCTAAAAATTAAGTGAATACAATTCTTTTAATTAACTGTTAAACAAATTCATGCTATGGTTGAAATGGCTTAATTTTTAATGGCCACTTTAGATGGGAAAAATAAGTAAAAAGAAATTATAGATTAGGAATTTTTTTTTTTATAAACAATAATGGGATAAAAAAGCCTAACTTCAGCATCATAACACATTCCAGTGTTAACATCATGCGATGACACACCCATACACGCCTCCTGGAAAAAAAGAATTCACTGGACAGTTTATGAGGCCAAACAGACAAGAGTAAAACGCTACTATGCTTTGACTTTACAGACTGACAGACAAAAGGAAGTGCAGCAGTTAATCCCACTACTAAAATATGGTTCACTCTAGTTTGTAACAAACTATCAAGTTTTGTAGATAGAAAAACAGCTAAAGAGACTGACACATCATCTCCACCTATCTGTGCAGCGAAAGTGGAGAATTCCGTCTTTAGTGCGACAGACAGACTGACTGCAACGAGACGTGGCAGATAGACAGTTTGAAAGAGACACAATGTGACAACGTGAGAGACAAAAAAATAATCATCTTCCACTGTGCTGACAAATGACAGAGAGACATACAGACATTGACAGCGGTAAGACATTATATTCACCCTGGACAGAAAATGGTTTGCTGTGGACCAGGGTAGAGAGGAAAAAATAGTGTGACCGAGAGAAAGAATGAGATATGCAGGTACAAATTGAGAAAGAAAGACTAACCTAGATTAAAAGATTAAATCTTGTTCAGAAATTGTATTTATTATTATCAAACGGACAAGACATTAAAACCAACCTGTTCATTGAGTTTGGGATACGACGTCCCCTTGTGGATAAGGAGGCGGACAATGCGCTGATCTCCTTTCCAGGCAGCGAGGTGTAGCGGATAACAACCTTTATTATCCGCTACGTTAGTGACAGCTTCATTCTTTAACAACAATTCCACCACCTCACTGACAGACAGAAACAACAAAAGACCCACAGATTACAAACAATAAATAAAATGATGTTCTAATGCAAAAGTGGTGAAAATTCATATTCAACTGCCCACTTGACTAGTCTCACCCATCGGACTCACCTGTGTCCATTCAGGGCGGCGTGATGGAGAGGGGTATATCCGTTACTGTCCACACAGTTTACATTAGGGACCCTCCAAATACTGCGGACATGAACACAACAGTTTGTTAGTTCAATACAAAAGCTAATGTGAATAAGATAAAATAAAAACATACAAATATTCAGTGGTAACTTAAGACAGCTAATTAACCTGAAGAAAATTATTAGATCATAGAAAGATCCTAGATAGCTAGGTTACAAAAATTTTTTATATATACACTTTTTAGATCAATAGAAAGATCAATATAACAGCTAGCTTGCATAAGGTAACCTGACTGGAATTTACAGAGGTTTTTCTGATTCTCCATTATACACATGTTAATAGTCTAATAATCATTTTAGGTCAGGGCATCTTTATATTCCCTAAACAGCATCCATAAGATAGTTCCGTGTGGAGGTGGTAAGGCACTAAATTAAGTTGTCAGACTGCTAATTGGAAGCTCATGGTTTGATTTGATTATTAGCCCTCAATTGCTCAGTTGTTTAAAGAAAAGATAAAAATGTATGTTGCTGGATAAGGGCATCGACCAAATACTGTAAATGTAATTTGGCAAGAATTGTGTGTAGATTCTCAGCATACATTGATGCATTTTCCCTATAGTCACTGCTAATGCTAACATGACCTGGCATAACCTTTAAACCAGACATGCTTATTTTTAAGGGTTTTATAACTAGAAAAAAAAAAGGAAGTAGAAGAGGAAAAGACAAAAAAATAAATAAATAAAAGATACACAGTGTATATGTGTGATGGTAAAGAAATAGAAATAATGCAAAATGAACGAAGAAGATAAACATATTGTAATAGTAAAACAAACATGAAAAGCGGAAAATGAGAAAAAGCAAACCTGAGTCTCTGTCGAACTCTCACTCTCACACATACTTGTAGAAGGGTCATGACATCATCCTCCTCTTTTCTTTAATACCCCAACCTTGTTAACCCATAGAGTGGTATCACCATGGCAACTAAGCCTTAGTTCCAAACTGAGACTTGTTCAGTGTGATGATGTTAATGAGAGATAAGAAGGGGGAATGAGAATTGGGTAGGTGGGGAGAGATTTAAGAAGAGACAAAATAAATAGAAAGACACAGGGACATTACAGGGAGAGCAAGAGAGTTCACAAGGAAATCAAACAACATTGTGTGTGTGTGTGTGTGTGTGTGTGTGTGTGTTGAAGTGCACACTGAAAGAATACTCTAATCTCAAATATCCCCACAGAGAAATCAGAGCAATGGAAGGTGCAGCATACAATACATTTTCCCATGATGCACTGCAAACATTAGTGTTCCTGTATCCTCTTTCAGGCCTGTAGAGTGGTGTATAGCCTTATATTGTGCTCTAAGCATTAACTATCCTGTAACTAGAAGGCTACCTGGAGTTTCAGTCAATACAGGACACTTCACTGATCAGATCCTTTCAAAAAGGTACAGATCAGACTGACATTTAAGGCTTTTACTGTTCCTAGCACTATTGCCAAATGTCACTCTCCTTTGTTTTCACAGCTATAGAATGGACTAATGGCCAGTGCGCAATGTACAATTTTGGCTAAGGCAAAGTCTGTTGTCTTTCAAAGCTAGTTTAACATGTTCAATCAACAGCCAATTAATTTTATCTGTTGCAATCATTTTTTAGCAATGCGACGTCTACAACCATTTGTAGCGAATTTGATTGTGTAAACTTAAAACCATCTCAAGAATGCAGCAAAACACCAAGTGGATAGTAGACAAAAATCAACACATTAATCTAAAGAGGGAAAAGAAGTGTTTGTATGAAATGTCATTGCTGCTGTTTGTTGCTAGCTAACCATTTAGCAGTCAAAGATTAATGGCATAAAACTATAAACATGTCTTGTGTAATCCGTTTTAAGTGTCGTATAATATGATAATATAACAGAACACAATTCACGTTTTGTAAACAATACAACATTGGGTTACCAAAAACATCTATGTGCAGTGTTTAGGCTCCCTCCAATGGTATGCAGGTATGACTTTCCAACCCAGTTGGTCGCAATCACACGAATCCGGAGTCCTTTGGTTGTATGTAATATTACCTGATAGTTAGGGAGTTTCTTTAAAGTTCACAAATCTGATTCAGAAAGAGCTTTATTGCCAAGTATGTTTGCACAAACCAGGAATTTGTTTTGTTTCCCTAGTATTTACAGTGAAACATTGACAACAACAAAAGGAGAATAAAATTATATCTGTTTATACAGGAGTTTTATAGATAAAATACAAATATTATGAAATAATTATAAGAAATGATAAGATGAAGGCCTCTCAATGTACTGCCACCTCATCATGGTGGAGGGATTTGAGTGCTTAAAGGATCCTAGGAGCTATGTTGTCAGGGACTAGATGCTCCCAGTACGGTCTCCCAAGACAATAGGTCAGGTCCTAGGGGACGGGCCAGACTAAGTGCGGTCTAATTTCCCTCCATAAACCTGAAAAACATCAAGGTCAGTGACGTCGCCCGGTAAGGCGAAACCGAGGCCTTACCCTGGAGCCAAGCCTGGAGTTGGGGCTGGCATGCGAGTGCCTGATGGCCGGATCAGCCCAAAGAAGTGACGTGGGGCCGACCTCTTGTGGACTGCACATGGCACCAGGACACCTTAGACCTGAGATCAATGTTCGACTTTGTAATCCATTTCTTGAACACTCAGGTAAATAGAGGGGCGGAGCTGTCAACTGATAACCATATGGTGAAGAGTTGAATCTGATGGCGAGGAAGGAAGCTATATAGGCTTGGCAGGCCCAGACGTATTTTGAGCATCTTCTGGGAACATCTTGCAGAGTCCCGTGTTAGAAGGTACTTCAACTACTACCTCCGGCAGAGCTATGACCAGATCTCTAATGCCTGTTGAGGCAGTAACCCCCAAACCTGGTGGTGGAGTCCGGAAGTAAGGTATGTAGTCAAGCTGAAGGAGTTCCATCAAGCCTGGTTGGCTTGTGGGAACCCTAAGCAGCCAATGGTTACCGGCAGGTCAAGCGGACTGCAGTACGGGTGGTTGTAGAGACAAAAACTCGGGTCTGGGAGGAGTTCGTTGAGGTCATGGAGAATGACTATTGGTCAGCCTCAAAGAGATTCTGGTAAACTGTCCAACGACTCAGGAGAGGAAAGCAGTGCCCTTCCAACATTGATTATAGTGGCAGGGAGAATCTGCTGTCTTCAACTGAAGACCTTGTCGGCTGGTGGAAGGAATACTTTGAGGATCTCCTTAATAACATCAATGACACCAACAACACATCTTCCATCGAGGAAGCAGAGACTGGGGGCTCGGTTGAGGACTTGTCCATCACCCAAGCTGAAGTCACTGAGGTAGTCAAAAAGCTCCTAAGTGTTAAAGCACCAGGGTTGGATGACGTACACCCAGAGTACCTCAACTCGCTGGATTTTGTGAGGTTTTCATCGTGTGGCGGCTAGGAACAGTGCTGCTGGAATGGCAAACCAGGGTGGTGGTCCCTCTTTTTAAGAAAGGGGACCAGAGGATGTGTTGTGTTCCAACTACAGGGGGATCACACTCCTCAGCCTCCCCAGGTAATTGTATGCCAGGGTACTGGAGAGCGGAATCCGTCGAAGTTCGGATTCAGCGGGAGCAATGTGGTTTTCGTCTTGGCCATGGAACACTGGACCAGCCTATTCAGGGTGCTGGAGGGTTCATGGGAGTTTGCCCAACCAGTCCATGTTTGTTTTGTGGATCTGGAAAAGGGTTTTGACCATGTCCCTTGTGGTGACCTGTGGGTGGGTGCCCTGGGAGTATGGGGTTCAGGGCCCTTCGTTAAGGGCTATTAGGTCTCTGTATGACCAGAGTAGGAGGTTGGTTCGCTTTGCCGGCAATAAGTCAGACTTGTTCCCAGTGCATGTTGGACTCAGTCAGGGCTGCCCTTTATCACCGTCCTGTTCATTGTCTTTATGAACAGGATTTCTAGAAGCAGCCAGGGACAGGAAGGAGTCAGGTTTGGGGAACATAGAATTTCATCTCTGCTTTCCTGTTGGCTCAATCAAGCCAGAATCCTCAGCTTGCACTGGGGCGGTATGCAGCAGTGTGTGAAATGGCTGAGATGAGAAGCAGCACCTCCAAATCAGAGACTATAGTTCTCTGGATGGCTTGCCCCCTTCAGGCTGGTGGTGTGACCTTGCCTCAATTAGATACCTTGGGATCTTGTTCCCGAGTGAGGGAGCGGGAGATTGCCAGGAGGATTGGTGCATCTTCTGCAGTAATGCGGTTGTTGTACTGATCAGACGTGGTAAAGAAGGAGCTGAGCTGCAAAGAAAAGCTCTCGAATTACCAGTCAATCTACGTTCCTATTCTCACCTATGGCCATGAGCTTTGGGTCATGACCAAAAGGATAAGATTCCAGATACAGGCGACCGAAATAAGTTTCCGCCGCAGTGTGGCTGGGCGCTCCTTTAGAGATAGGATGAGGAGCTCAGTGACGAGGCGCCACTCCTCCGCATTGAGAGAAGCTAGCTGAGGTGATATGGGCATCTGTTTTGCGCACCTCCCAGGAGTGGCATTCCAGGCATGTCCCGCCGGGAGGAGGCCCCAGGGAAGACCTAGAAATCGCTCGAGGGACTATGTCTCTCGGCTGGCCCAGAACACCTCAGTGTTCCCCCCCGAAGAGCTGGAGAAAGTGTCTGGGGAGAGGAATGTCTGGGCATCCCTGATTGGACTGCTGCGACCCAGTCGCAGATAAGCGGCAGAAGAAGAAAAAGATAAGATGGAGGATACTAGAATGTAGGGTGATACATAAATTTCAGATTATTGCATATATATATTTATTTCACAGTGGAAGAACTTTTAACTGTCGTCAATTAATCTATGAGGTAGATTTCTCAGCTGAGATCCTACAGTGTGAAATTGGGATCACGTTTACAGTCTGACGAGCTTAACCAAAGTCTTTGATGTTTACTTTAGGCATTTTCATCAAATATACACAAAATTTCAGAACATGGAGTATGTTACCTGCTTTGATCTATTTGCATTGCAGTGTCTCCTGTTAAATTCCAGCCTCTGTAATAGCACACTCACATGCACCCACTCCCCCCATTTTTGGGAGAACTGGGTCGACCGGCGCTGTGGGACCCACTGTCCATCTGGTGGATTCTTTTTTAGCGATAACCAAACCTAAAATTACATGCTGCGAGCGCATAGGGCCAAACACTGACATGCAATAGTGTTAAAGCATCGGTAAACCCAAAAGCAATGGAATCTTTTAGATCTCCAGATCAGTCTTATACAGAATTATAAAATAAAGAAAATATGTACTTAATTCATAAAGGTGAAGACTAAACAGTATTTACATTGTATAATGATTTTTTTTTTCCATACAGCAATTATATATATGGGGATTGTGGTGGCTCAATGGTTAAGGTACAGAGTTGTTGATTGGGAGACCAGGAAAACCTGGGCTCTAGCCCCACCTCCGCCACTGTTGGGTCCTTGACCCTTAACCCTTCCTGCTGCAGCTCTGACCCCCAACTTACTAAGATGGGGATATGCGAAGAAAAACATTTCACTATGTTGTACTCTGTATAATCATGTACGTGACAAAAATTTAATTCCTTTCCTTCCCTTTCCTATGTCACAGCAAAACTAAATCTCACAATGGAAAGTCATGGCTCATTTGTAAGTTCAAACTAAGGGTTTAAAAAAAAAAAACCACTTCAACGTTTTAGATCCGATGCTCTTCTTTTACTTAAATAAATTTTAATAAGAGAGCCGGACGCGGCACGCCGAGCTCCGTCTCGGCCCGATGTCTGCCTCTCGCCCTATGTGTGCTGGGATAGGCGCAGCAGACCCCCGTGACCCCTGATTCGGGAATAAGCGGGCAAGAAAATGGATGGATGGATGGAAATTTTAATAAAATGAAAGAAACAAATATTCCTGGTTAAGATACAAAACATTTACATGGTTTAAATGACATTTACACTTCAAATCAGTCACAATACAAATACATAAATTTAGTATAAACTTTTAAGAGATTTTTCTCTCTGATCACGAGAGGTGTACGATGAAGAAGCTACATGAGTAAGCCAGCAAAACGCTGTAAAAAAAAAAAAAAAAAAGCAACTATTCATGCTGAGAGGGGATGGGGATGGGGAGGGGTTATCAGTCAGGAACATTACTCTAATACAGGAAATGTTTAACAAGAACATATGAGTCTTGTTATCAGCAAAAAATGTCCAAGTCATTAAACATCAGTGAATTTTTAACTAGAGGTCATTATATTTCAAAAATATGTAGTTTGGGGGTGAAAAAAAGAATGCAAAAATATAAGAACTTCTTATCGCTCACTTTTATTGACGGGAAGTTCTGCAATCCAGGTTGTATTTAAACAATATTTAACAATTATGGCTCAAATGGTTAAGATCCGGCAGTGCGGTGGCATACCGCTTAGCACAGTCGCAACAAGGTCCCGGGTTCGATTCCCGGGCCGGTGGGGGTCGCAGGATCACAGGGGTCTGCTGGAGCCAGTCCATCGCAGGGCCACACACTGATAAACAACTATACACACGGGGAAATTTAACTGGGAGTTATAAAATCAACCTAAATGTACATGTTTTTAGATTATGGGAGGAAACCGGAGTACCTAGTTAAAATCAAAGCAAGAAAAGAAGAGAATATGCAAACTCTGAACAGAAAGACCCCTTGTCCGAGAACCGAACCAGAGACCTTCTTGCTGTGAGGCGACTGTGCTGACCAATGCACTGTATAATATCTATCTATAATATCTGATAATATCAAACTGATTAAATAAAATTTGGTTTCATAAAATTTTCTGATCTCTATTATACAGTTCACTAATCTAACAGACGAAACTGTTTATGGTTAGACATTGTGTCGGCATCATTCTGTTTATGGGGGCTAATGGATGTTCCCCTCAGGATTTGCTGTAGTTTGGCGATCGTGTATATACACAGGAGTGTCAGCCTGAAGTTGCAATGTCTCTCCAATAAAATCACTTAAGTACAATTTGGACGGCTTTTGTTCATATTTTGATTAAATTCATACACATGTTTCTTGTAGGTTCTGTATCTATTGTACCACTGTAAACAGAACTTTTGCTGAACTGATGACGATGTACTGCATGCATGCATTCTCTGCCACACAGCGAGAAGAACATTGACTGACCACTGTTTAAAAGACATCCTGCTTTTTTGCCAACACTTTCATACTTTATCTGGCTTCTTTAAAAAAAAAAGGGAAAAGGGTACATATACCATCAAACAAATACTGGTAGTTAACCCCATTCAAAATATATTACGATTTACTCCAATTGTCTAAAATCTGAGATATCTTGGAGCCGATTTGGGGGGGAAGCAACCATCTAACCCACTAATCAGCCTTCAAATTACATAAAAACAAAACGAATTCTAGTTTCAGTTTAATTGCTCCGTGGAAAACGTGTCCACAGTCATACTAATGTTGAATTACACGTGCAAGCAGAAGGAAAGGCCAGAAAGTAGCAACTTAGCACAAGGGCTTTATGAGGGCTTTTCCGACTGGAAGGTTTAAAACATCGTTTGAAGTATATAGGCAGGAAAAAGGGCCTCAGATGATCAAGCTTTGAAAACAGCGGGTGGGTCATAAGCTAAGGAAAAACAAGAAAATTGGGAATTGTTAAATAACTTTGTGCTTTAAAAGCAAAAAACACACCAGTGCTAACTAAAAACCCATCTTAGTTCATGGACTCTGTGGCTAAAAAGAAAAACAGATATCAGGGATGGGGGGGGGGGGGGGAAGTCATGTTTTTTGTTCATTCAGTGTTTGTGTTTTTACACAAAGCATAGCAAAGCAAAGCAAATCGCCTCTTCTCCCCTAATGGTACATTTTTGATTCCATGGTTGAACAAGACTTCTGAATATCTTAAAAAGTCAACCATATTACGAATGCCAACCGGAGAGCAAAATACAGAATAAACATCTATTCCAAACCACTGACACAGCCAGCAGCGGTGAGCAGACACAGTGGTAAAATGTGGAGACATGCTATCCATACAGGAAATAGTGACTGAATAAAAAAAAATTGTATAACAGCACGCTAGATCAGAGAGGACAAACTGGACCTGAAGCATAAAGCATAATATCCTGCATGTGTGATTCATCGTACTGAATAAAAATCCAGAGAGTCAAGTGTAAGTCCCCATATTTATCAGCAGGGTTAACACAGATAATGTCCTGTACAGTGGAAGTGTCTCTCCTGGCAGTTATCTGCTTTCTTGTCCTTTGTTTTGTTTTATCATTTGCCTGTTGAACCCAAGCCCTAGCTAGGCATTGTCTGGTGGTCTTGTCTAGTGCGCTGTTAACTGTCTGTCTGTCTGTCTGCATTGTGAGTTCAGCTGCTTGTTTGACTATCATCCAGCAAACTTCCAGTCTTAACAAACATCTCCCTATCATCCCATCCATCCACTCGCTCGCCTATAGACTTTCCGGCTATTCACTTGCTTTATTTTCTGGCCATCAAATCACAGGGCTACCTTCCTAACTGTACTTCTGCCTGCTTGCCTTTCTATTTTTTACAGCCATAACTGTGCTTCTTTGACTGTCTGCACGTCTCCCTTTTAGTTTGTACTTCAGTTGTTTTTGTCTGTTTGTGCCAGCCTCACCATCTGTCTGCTTTTTAGCATAGCCATCTGATCTGTTAATCAGTTCATCTGTCCAAAAGAACGCCCGGCCTGGAGACTTCAAACGTGTTAAACTGACAGCATGATAAAAAAAGAAAATCAGGAAATTCTGTAATACTTAACTAACCAAGCGTAAACCAATCACATCCTGTCAGCACAATCAAGAGGGATATATAGTGACTTTTGTACCAAATAACAGGGGGCACTTTCAGTTTAAAACAGAACTTCAACCAGTATTGAGACTCGGTACGGGGACCAGACAATACCAAACCCCCAGAACACCATAAGCAACAGAAATAACAGAACTGCCAACAACAGAGTTCTGCATGCTATATCAGGTGTGATGTCAAAAAGCCTACAACATAAATGTCAGCATCTTATTTCAGAGTATCTTATTTCAGAGTATCTTATTTCAGAGTACCTTATTTCAGAGTACCTTGTTTAAAACTGAACAGAAGGTTTCCTCATTCCTCTGGTTCCTCTTTCATTTGGAGCATATTTAAACATACTTTCAATACACATCTCATTTGGGAACACAAATCATATATATACATTTTAGTATCAGAAAGCTAAATCTGCGGTAAAAAAAGAACAAAGCAATGCTGAAATCACTGTAAAATCACAGTTACATTTTTTTTTTTTTATTAATACAATAAAAAAATGTTGGATGATGACAGGAACTGCAGGGGACAATCGAGATCGTATTCGATAGATAATAAAACATTAATTCTAATCGTAGTTCACACTTTGACACACAGCCATTTTCTTCTCCTTTCGGATGCTCCCGTTAGAGGTCGCCACAGCGGATCACTCTTCTCCAAACTACCCCTGTCCTCTACATCTGCCCCAACCACCTGCATATCTTCCCTCACCACATCCAGAAACCTCCTCTTTGATCTTCCTCTTTTCCTCCATCCTCAGCATTCTTCTACCAATATACTGCATGTCCCTCCTCTACACATGTCCAAACCATTTCAACCACAATAAAAGGTTTTAATTTATTTAAAAAAATGCATAAACATTAAATGTGTTAATATTAGAAGATATTGATACACTATTGTCAAACATATATCATAATAGTTAGCTATAAAGATGTTTTTACTAAAATTTTACTAAAAAGAAAAAAATATAACATGAAACAGTTTCTGCACAAAATAGTTGTGATGTTGTACAAATGCAAATTCCTCCTAAAATATTACGCAGCATGTTGAAGACTGCTGTTCAACAATGATGGCACAGAATACATTCCTTAGGATCTACTTTAACTCTGCGTTGCGTTCTCTTGCTCTTGCACAACTAATTCGACAAGTCCCGACACGAAAGTTGGCCGAGTGCTGCACGAGACAAGGAAACCAAAACAGGCAAAAAACCAAGCAGCTTCGAACATTCTTGATTTAAACAAAGAAAACTCCTTTATAAGCTCATCCAACTCGCAAAGAAAATGTTCTACTGCATTGTCTCGATCAAAAAGCAACAAACACCTAGAGAACAGGACTGCACATAAGATACACATCACAATGTTACAACGGTCAATATCATCAGTTTAATAAACACAGCCATTAACGTGACCAAGTTGAGATACATCGCTGATCCGTAAAATATACTGCAGCCATTTTTTGGTTCAGTGATTTTATCCTTCCTGACTGATTTAAATAAAACGGATAGAACAGGAAATAGAAAGCATTGGCATTTAATGCGCATGGGAATCACCATCTTAATTTCCATCCTTGATTCCTTCCTGACAAAAGGGCTTTACACTACAATGATGAAGATTTTCTGAGGAGTTTTTTTTTTACCATCAACCATTAATCAAAACAAGAATAACAGTCACAGGGTGTGTATGTTTGTGTGTATAGTCAGACAAGTAGATGTACAAAGGGATGAATAGATATGCAAAAAAGGAGATGGTCATGCTAACAGAAGAGAGAAAGACCAAAAGGAGACACAGGCAGCAACATGGCTAGCAGACAGACAGACAGACAGACAGACAGAGACAGGACAGATAAGGAATGAAAGGAGAAAGAGAGACAAGCATAGTGGAAGTAAGACGGGTAAGAAAGATAAGCAGTGATAAAGAATTATGGGTAAAGGGACAAGCAGAAATTAGGCAAAAAGATGAAAGATCAAAATGTAAAAGATAAATTTGATCATCACTGTTGAAATACTGAGTGGTTCATCGTTTAATTGCAAACATTTGTGGTCATTTGTAGTCCCAGTTTCAGTCTCACGCCGCCTTGACCTGTAGTAAACCTCGACAGCCGCCACTCCATCCTCACAAGCAGCAGCAAATGTGCTTTACAAAAAATATTAGTGAATATGGAAGATGTGATGAAGATATCGCATCATATTACATTACATCATAAAAATACAATATGGATCTTAAAGGCACTTTTCTGATGCACTGACCAATAAAATGCAAGTAAAAGGGAAAGTAAGAAAATTAATGTTAATAATATAAATGAAATATGGTTAGAATGAATGAAAATGCATTATATAAAGAAGAATTTTATATAATTTTTTTTACAATTAAATAGGAGAAATAAAGAAAAAAGGACAATATTAATGTTTCTACTATTATCCTGAATGACTTGTCATTTCTTGTGGCCAACTGAGCAGTTGTGGGTTAAGGGCTTTGCTCAGAAGCCAAACAGTAGCTTGTTGGTGCGGGGAATTGAACCTATGGTTTGATGATCAGCAGCCCCCTAACACCTAAACCACTGAGCTACAATTTCCTTGTATTAAAAGATATCATTACCTTATATTACAGACAGGATAGATGTGGTAAGCATGGCATTACTTTACTGGAAAGGTTTATTATTTATGGTTTAAAACAGCAAAAAAAAATTCCTGCTGCTGTGATGTGATTTTCTTTGAAACCCACTTAGCAATTTAACTAAAGCCTGGGTGTTTGGAAAACCAAATAATCTCTTCAAAAATAAAGTAATGATACAGTCAGATGATTACCATATAAACTCTGTTTACCTATTTCGCATCTCACAAATAAGCTGAAGCAAATCAGAGAAAACATGCTAGAGTCAGCCTGTCTATAAAGAAGCACGGTGCTTCATACGACAGAAACAGTGAGAGATTTTTAAAAGCCAAAACATGCTTCTCTGTATTTTCGTTGGAGAATAGTGGATTTCTTATATTGTCTTATATTGTCCTGAGATGGACTGGCGACCCGTTCAGGGTGTACCTCCGCCTCTCGCCCTATGTGTGCTGGGATAGGCACAGCAGACCCCAGTGTCCCCGGATTCAGGAATAAGCGAGTAAGAAGATGAATAAATACATAAACTTCACTACTAAGTAAGCGTTCTCTTTTTTAACTTAGTGTATGAGTTAGGGAACTTGAACAACAGTAACAGTTAGATAATAGGAATTGAACCAACAATCTTCTTCAATACCTTACCTACCTACCTAACAAGCGACTACCACCCAAAAGTGTTGTAATTGACAATGAAACGATAAGTCAACAAATATTTTGGTTGTCTAAATGAATATCAGTCCCTTGATTGAGTGAGATCTAATGAAAGCGTCTGCAATACCAAAGGATAACCACTGTGGCGCTGTTACAAGTTGTAATTCAGAGTTCATGCAGTCCAATAGGGAAGAAATCACCGCTTCAAGTCTGATAAGCAAAATGTTGAATCTTCAAAAATCAAGCATAACTCAATTTTTATGCAGATTTAACCAATAAATCGTTTAATGAATTAATCGTTTAACGGATTAATTGACGATTGTTGAAGGGCAACATAGATGTAACGGTATCTACTTTTTTGCAAAACATTTTCATAATAAGCAATTACACTAGTACCTAATTAACATAGGCAAATTCTGTTCCCGTGTCTAAAATATCGCGATATGTTGATTAGCAGTTCAGGCAAAACTTTGTGAAATTCACATTCTTTAATCCGTAAAGAAACAAATTGGAAAGAGTTGTATTATTTTATAATACCGTATAGTGGGTTAAATAAACCAATTCCTTTTCTAAAATATAACCGACATTAATCGTTCCCATTAGCTTTTAAGCTAAACACGTCTCTTACCTGAGCAGGCTGGAGAGCGCATGAGCGCTTGAGCCGTGTCCTGCACCTCCTCCTCCGCCGCCACCACCAAATCCTCCGGCTCCTCCGCCGCCGGACGTCGCTCTCTTTCCGCTCAGCAGCTTCTCCACGGCGGCTACATTCCCTGTGCGCGCCGCCTCCAGCAACTCTTGCTCCTTACCCATCTCAGCCGAGCAGAGACTCACCAAACCGGCTAGTGAGAAGATCCGACTCACGCCTCCACCACCACCACCTCCGCCGCCCCGAAACGCACATTCACTTGCCCGCACCACAGCGCACCGGAAACAATATCCACCGTTCAGCGATTCGTTGTTCAATTCCAATCCAGTCCTGTTTTATCCAGATAAAAACTTTCCTACGTACAAGCACCACACACACACACACACACACATACACCCAAACATACACACTTCCTCTGTCCGGCTCTGACACGTCACTTCCTGGCGTCTGGTCTAATGTTGTGGGTTGACTTTCAATGATATGCCTATAGGATAAAAAGTGCGCTACACAGGGCGCAGGGCACGATTCATCCTAACTGATAAAGTTCACTAGTTTAGGGAAAAGGGATTTAACTCCAACATTGATCTCAATTAGAATTGTAAGTGGACTTATGAGTGTAAACCTTATTTTAAATATTATTATTATTATTATTATTATTATTATTATTATTATTATTATTATTATTATTATTATTATTATTAATGACGCGGTGGCGTAGTGGCTAGCACTACAACAAGTTCCTTTTTTTCTATGTTCTCCACGCCTTTGCATGGGTTTCCTCCGGGTCCTTGGGTTTCTTGCTTATAGGAAAGAATGTGTTTGTGTGAGTGGTTGTTCATCTATGTGTGCCCTGCCATACTAGGGTGTTCCCCTGCCTTTCACCCTATGTGCGTTGTGTGTGCGTGTGTGTGTGTGTGTGTGTGTCTAAAAAAAAAAGATGAATAAATCTATTAATTATAATTCTATAGCTATAATTATTTTTTTTATAATTCTGCTTTTAGATTTACAATGTCATTTCAACAATATGTAAAAGCACTGTCAGGATAGTGATAAATAAAGATGAATAAATTGATAATTTAGAAAAATACTTTCTCGCATGTCTGTTTGTTGACCACAGTGATTACATTTGTAAAGTATCTTTTAAATAAATTAATAAATAATAAGGTAAGAATAATACAAGCTTGTTTTTGGAAACTATGTGTGGCCCTGCGACCTGGACTGGCGAAATGTCTCTTGCGCTGTGATAGGCTCCAGTCGATCCTGTAAGAAAATGAATGAATGAATGAATGAATGAATGAATGAATGTTTTTTGAAAAGAGACAATATTACAGTTGATTTTTCAAAAATAACGGTTCCTAACAGACCTGTTTGCGGCTGCAATACCGACGTTTACCCGGTGTGGCGCTCTACGCCACATGTAAGTCAGTGCTCATGCAGTCCACCAGAGAAGAAGTCACCGCTTTAAAAAGTTTATTTTAAGCAGGGCGGCGCGGTGGCGTAGCGGATAGCGCGGTCGCCTCGCAACAGGAATCCTTTTGTGCGGAATGTGCACATTCCCTAATGTTCCTAATGCAAATGAGGTCGATTGGTAATTATAAAATTGCCTATAGGAGTGAATGTGTGTGTGAAAGGTTGTTTGTCTGTGTTGCCCTGAGATGGACTGGGTGTACCCCCCCGCCTCTCACCCTACGTGTGCTGGCATAGGCATTAGCAGACCCCAGTGACCCCGAATAAGGGAATAAGTGGGTAAGAAGAGAAATGAATGAATAATATAAGCAGTTTACTGTTCATGAAATAAACCAAAAGAGATAACACATGATATTACAATTGTAATATTACAATTGTTTTACAATTATATTACAATACAAAATTAATATTACAATTGTTTCACATTTTCCAAATGTTGAATATATTTTGGAAACCTAACCAATATTATAGTTATTTTTAAATAAATAAGGGTTATAGGACCAACATAGAAATAGAAATATTATAAAAATATGTATAATGTAATCTTACACTAAATATAAGTATAAATATATTTTATACACATACATCTATTACAATTAAGTCAAATTAATATTGTGGGTTTCAACCTGTAATAAGAAAATGTATATTATTAAGAATAGGCGAGAACTAGAACCTGTATTTTGACATCTGAATTATTAACAGGACGGCTTTTTTAACTTCCGGTTTTAGTTTTGTTGATCTTTCCAGCACATTTATAACGCAAATGTAAAAATATTGTTGTTAGTAGTATTTATTAGATAATATATTATTTTAATTACATCTAAATCATTTTGAGAATTTTTTTTGTAATTACTGTTTATTTTATTCTGAAAGGTAAAGTATAAAAACTCCATTACAAACACTGCGCTAGTTGTGCTAGAGCTAAGCTAGTTTGTTAGGATAATCCGGTTAACTTCAGAATTTGTTGTTAATAATTACTTAATTCATTGGATTGGATGAATTAATGTTTATTGAATAAATTTAATTGTCATTCTGTGCGTAGTTTGCGCTTGCTTTCTCCACTGTCTAAAACATGTACATTAGGTTGATTCTAAATTGTCCATAGACGTGAACGTGTGTGTGAGTGTTTGTTCTTTTATGTGTGGCCCTGAGATGGACTGGCGACCTGTCCAGGGTATACAACAAACCCCAGTGACCCCAAATTAGGGAATAAACGGGTAAGAAAATGAATGAATTAAATATAATCGTGCATAAAACATTTATCCAATCAAGCATGTTTTGGGAACGTACAGAGTAAACATTGGGAGGAAACCACAGTATCCGGAGAGCACATGCAAACTCTGCACAGAAATGTACGGCACCGCCCTAGATATAAATGAATTTCATTTATGATGTTTCCTACAGCTGAGTCATGGCCGACCCGGCGCGTGTTAAAAACGATACAGGAAATGGCCTAACGTCCCCAGAGATTGTTCAGCGTGATAAAAATAGCAGTGGGGGTTCAAGTGGAGAAAATGAGGCTGCAGAGACGACTCCAGATCAGACTGGTGTGAGACCAGAGGACAAAGTGGTAAGAGATGCCATACCACACTCTGAACATCAGAACAGCTTAGAAACAATTTGTTTCCTAACTTCTTACCTGTCCCTCTTCAGGGCGGGGCTAAGGATGTGGTGGCAGGAGGAGACGAGGATGACGAAGGACATTCAAGCGCTCATCCTCCACTTGCTAAAAAACTGAAAGTGGAACCGGAGAAGAAGAAGGAGAAGAAGCAAAAAGTGGATGAAGATGAGATCCAGAAGATGCAGTAAGTTGTTCATATATATATATATATATATATATATATATAATGTGTGTGTGTGTGTGTGTGTGTGTGTATATATATATATACATATATATATATATTATATAAATCACAATAAAACATGCTGGATTTGACATTTCTTGTTTGCTCATCCTAGTGTGACTCATTCGTTATTCCTTCACTGGAACTAAGAGACTCCAACACTGTTCCAGCATGACAATGACCCTGAGAACAAAACCCCTGAACTCTATTATCACATGCTGGGTTATTAAAAAACACCAGTGTTCCACACAAAGCCTTGATCTTGCCACCCCTGAACTCCTTTGGCATGAGCTAGAATGCTGACCGACCCCAGACCTCCTTACCTGACATTAGTGTCTGATCTCACAAATACTGTTGGAGCTGAATGAAGAGAGATCTCACATTCAAACACAACATTGGACTGGAAAGTCTCCATCCAGTAGCTAAATAGGACTAAATCTGTTAGATGTTTGAAGTTGTATGTGTTTATGATGCTCAGTTGACCACCAACTTTGGCAATATAGTGTAACTGCCCAAAATCCATCCCGTTCTTTTAATATGGTATATACAGGCAGTACTTATGCCACAACTGGCCTGCAAACCTTTTGCCTCTGTAACACTAGTACTATGTGCACTATGGTTGTAGGAGATAATATACGACTTGGATATTTAGTATCTAAGTTTGTGTGTGTTTTGTAGAGTGTTGGTGTCCTCATTCTCAGAGGAGCAACTGAACCGGTATGAGATGTACCGACGCGCTGCGTTTCCTAAAGCAGCCATTAAAAGGGTAAGAAACAGACTGCTTCAATTCACAGCTCACAAGTCATTACAATGTAAATAGATATTAAATATATATTTAAGTAGGTGAGGGTTAAGAACCTTACTCAAAGGTCTATCATTGGCACTTTGTAACCTTCTGATCAGTAGTTCTGGCAATAAGTAATCTAAAGTAAGTTAAACTAATCAAATGAATCCAACTGAGCATTAGTGGCACAGCAGTACCCGATGTGGTGGTGCTGCTGGGAAGTGAATCTACAATCTTCTGGTCAGCAAGCCAACAACCTAACCACTGATCTACCACTTCCCATAGTTCTACTAATTTATGATGACGGTTATATGATGTAATGTATTAAGATGTAACACTTCCTTTTAGCTCATTCAGTCCATCACGGGGTCATCTGTGTCTCAGAACGTTGTCATTGCCATGTCGGGCATCTCAAAAGTGTTCGCCGGGGAGATCGTTGAAGAAGGTAGGCATCATTTAACAGATGGGAGTTGAAATGTAACTGGTTGTGTTTCTGCCTTATAACGTGTGTGTGTGTGTGTGTGTGTGTGTGTGTGTGTGTGTGTGTGTGTGTGTGTGTGTGTGTGTGTGTGTGTGT
>JAOTRA010052723.1:0-18620 GCA_026260255.1 Pseudolaguvia tuberculata | reverse complement strand
ACACACACACACACACACACACACACACACACACACACACACACACACACACACACACACACACACACACACCTCATGCTCTCGTCCCTTTTGTAACCCAGCAACAGAGACAGCTTTAGCAGCTTCTCCACTTCCTGCGCAGACAGGTAGTGTGTGTATTCCCGCATGCTGAAGGTCTTCCTCACGTCATGTCTCTGAAGATTACAGAGGACGTACTGCACCTTCAGCATCATACTCAAACGTTTCTGCTCCTCCTCCGACCGCTGGACCTGTTCACGCTTTAAGGCCTTCCTCTGAACCTTCAACAGCTAATAGACAGGCCTGGATTTAGGACATGGACAAAAAAAATCTTCAAAACGTACTGGGCATGTTCTTACATCCTGAGTGAGGGTACTGAGGGTCTTTTCCAATTCTCTGGCAAAGGTCAGGTTGTGAACCACTTCTTCATACCTCCCAACTGCATCCTGCAACCAGGGGCAATAAAAAATTTCAAACCACCAAAACAAATATTTTGATAAGAAAATTTCTCAACTATTACCATTTGGTCTTGATTCAGAGTTTCACCACTCTTTAACCTCAATTGGTAGCCCTCCAACTTTAGCTGCACAACACAGAAACAGGATTTAGCTACCAATCACCAGAAGGTGGTCAGGTTTTCATAACTGTTCATCAACCTTTTTTTTCTCAATGTTGCGAATCTTGTGTCTGAGGCAGATAAGCCCATCTTCTATGTAGGTCTCGTATCCGTGGTAGGTTCTGGCTGAGGGGTTAAGGGTCAATTGTAGGTCTGTAAGCGTACGGGGAGAATTAGCGCACGGGCTGCCATCCCTTTCTTCCATGGACTCCAAGAAAGTCGGGGAGTCTGAGGATTTTACTGGAAACAGCTGAACCATGGTCTGTTTCTCTCTAAGAGGAGACAAGAGTTAAAGGGAACCTTATTAACATACATCCATCTGAGCAGTTTGGGGTGAAGGGCCTTGCTTAGGAGCCCAATAGTGGACAATTGGTGGTACTGGGAATTGAACAAATGCTTCAATTAACAGTACAGCCAATTAGGTCTGAAGTTAAATTTTGGATTTTGTTGCCTAGACCATGACAAAGCATTTATTAATACTCTAAGTGGAGAGCTGTGCATAAATAATGGCACCCATTAATACTAAACCTATAAAGAAGGATTACTCCTATATTACTAGAAATTTCTGTGCCACTGACTAAGCAAAAGTGAGTCAGCCAAAACAGTCACCAGTGCCACCATCCAGTACGTGGAGGAACCCAGATCATCATGGGCACACCATGTGGCAGGGAGAACCTGAGCAGCAGCATCAAGCATGCAAATAATAATAATAATAATAATAATAATAATAATAATAATAATAATAATAATAATAAACTCAGCAATTTACCTTACGAGTCTCCTCCCCAGGGAAAGAAACCTTTCCGATCAGAAAATACAGATTAACGACCCGAAGCCGGGATGATAGAAAGAACGAGAGCGAGAGAGACAGAAAGATGCAGCAGTTGGTGAAAGGGAGGCCAAACGTGAGCTCCCTCTCACCTTTTTATGCACTCTCATCAAGGGAACCTCGGCAGCTGCGAGAGCAATCATGACGTCATGACGCTAATAGATCCAGCGCTACAACCTCAAAGCGTTGAACGGAGAGCCAAAAGGGTCAAAAGTAATGGAAAAAGCAACATTTATTTTCATTCGTTCATTCATTCATTCAATCATTCGTCTTCTTACCCGCGTATTCCCTAATTCGGGGTCACGGGGTCTGCTGGCGCCTATCCCAGCGCACATAGGCAGGAGAGGCAGGGGTACACCCTGGACAGGTCACCAGTCCATTGCAGGGCAACACAAACAACCATTCACACACACATTCACTCCTATGGACAATTTAGATTCACCAATCTACCTAAACTGCATGTTTTTGGACTGTGGGAGGAAACCGGAGTACCCGGATTGATGCAAACTCCACACAGAAAGATCCCCGGCCTGGGAATCGAACCTGGGACCTTTTTAATGATGCGACTGTGGTAGCCACTACGCCACCTCCCCGCCCCCATTTATATTTATTCATTAAATTATTCATCTTCTTACTCACTTACTCCCTAATTCGGGGTCACGGGGGTCTGCTGGTGCCTATCCCAGGTTACATAGGGCGAGATACGGGGGTACACCTTGGACAGGTCGGCAGTCCATCGCAGGACACACACACACAATTCTATGGACAATTTAGAATCACCCATCAACCTTATGTAAATGTTTATAGATTGTGGGAGGAAACCGGAGCACCCAGATTATTTAAACAAGAAAGATCTTCTCAAAAACTAAAGAAGTACATTGGGTAACTAAGAACATGATAGTAATAATTCATTCATTCGTTTATTCATCTTCTAACCCTGTTACTCCCTAATTCGGGGACAATGCTAGAGCCTATCCCAGCACACATAGGACAAAAGGCAGAGGTACAACCTGGACAGGTCACCAGTCCATCTCAGGGCCACACATGAATAAACAACCACACACACATTGACTCCTATGGGCAAATTAGAATCACCAATTAACCTGATGTACATGTTTTTGGACTGTGAGAGAAAACCAGTGTATCCAGTGAAAACCTTGGAAATATGAAAACTCTGCAAAGAAATACCTCTTGCACAGGAATCGAACCAGGAACCTTCTTGCTGTAAGGACCGTGCTAAGCACTATGTCACCCCTATTGTACTCATTGTCAATTTTTTACATTGATGAAGAGCATAAAGCTATTAAAAAAATAATATTTATCCTCTGAGATGGACTGGCGACCCAGCCAGGGTGTACCCCCACCTGCAATTATGGAATAATCCAAATTATGGAATAAGCGGGTAAGAAGATGAACGAATGAATGAATGAATATTTATCCTAAGATCTATACTCTCCTTCCACCTTCCTTGCCCCTCTCATCCTTTGCTCACACCCTCGGATTACCAAAAGCTGGAGTTAAGCCTGGTTTTCTTCTTCTTCTTCTTCTTCTTCTCCTTTCGGCTGCTCCCATTAGGGGTCGCCAAAGCGGATCACTCTTCTCCACACTACCCTGTCCACTACATCTGCCTCCTTCAACACATCCATAAACCTGGTGATGAACTGGTAAAAATATGGATGATGATGAAGACCAGTGCCAAGCAATAAACTTTACAAGCTAAATTTATTGAGATACAAGTATAAACCAGAGTATGTAAAAAATACAAAACCTTGTATTATACTTTTTTTTTTCCCTAATAAGATTTATACAAAGTGCATAGCTACAATTCATGCCCGGAAAGAGATCAAACAAGGGACAGAAGAAACCCGAAGTAACAGGAGAGTACTGAACAAAATCTGTTCTAAAATGTTGGTTTAAATACAGCAATCATCATGTGCTTAACACATTAAAGCATATGGGCTGTGATGGAACCTGTTCCTTGGATATTTTAGGACCTTTTAATAGGTGAGGTGTTGCAAATAAATATAAAATAAATAACAGAATGAATAGTATAAAATGTTCAGTCCAAAATCTCTTCAGTTATTTACAATGCACTCTAGTGAGACCGAGAACAAGAGTAATACAACAGGAACCCTGCACATATACACAGACAGCTGGTTCCATATTAAACATAAAAGAAATAAAATAATAAAAAAACTTTTTAAAAAAAAAACAAACAAAAAAAAAAAAAACCACAGCTGCCAACACTGAGCCAAACAAAAGGAAGAACCCGACGGCTCGAATTGTTTTTAGTTAAACAATAAATATAAACATGTGTTTCTCTAAAAAAAAAAAAGAAAAAAATAATTAAAAACAGAAAAAAAAAAAAAAAAAAAAAGTTCTTCGGATTTGTTGCGTGATGTTCCTCTGAAATGTTTTTGATTTTATTGCTTATTGATTGAGAGTTATCTGGTGAAAGTGAGTGTAAAATCTGGACATTTAAAAGAAAAGAAAATCGATTATATAATAAATCAAAATAAATCGTAATGATACATTAATACAGAGAGAATATACGATACACAGCAAAAATAGTCACATGACTTCTTTATTGGTCCAATGAAGGGTTTTGAGCAGAGAATCTAGTTCCAAGTTCTATAAAGATTCTTTTGGCCTTTATTGATCGGCAGGACCGACAACTGAAATAGAAGCGATGGAGAAAGGTGGGACCAGAAAGGACTCAAACCTACGTCACCAAGGCACAACAACTTGCACCTTAAGCCACCCCATCCCAGCGTCGGCCAGGTTTCAGGCATCATCACTGCTTTTATCATTCACTCTACATCAGAGTTACAAACCTGTAGCTTGTTTTATACAGCCATAGAAACCCTGTATGTTGTGGAAACTGTAGTTACCCCCATTTAAGAAAAAGTATTTCATTAAAAAGGCAGTTACATTTTTTTTTTAAAAGTTAGAAATAATAAGAGTGTTTAAATCTGTACAAGTTTGAACAAAAAAGCTGGGATAGGCGCAGCAGACCCCCATGACCCTGAATTAGGGAATAAGCGGGTAATGAATGAATGAAAGAAAAATGCAATGCCGTTCTTTTTGTTAAAATGCAAAAAAAAAGGAATAATAACTGTTCAGTAATGTACAGCATTAGGAATTAGAATGCAGTGTGGTTCATGTGAGTAAAAGCCCTAATAAAAAATAAATAAATAAATAAAAAAAAAAAGAGAGTACAACAATAGCAACACTAAATAAGCTAGAGCCTGTTCCAGGTAACCCTGGATGGGTTGCCAGTCCATCACAAGGCACACAAAGACAAAACTATTCACACACATTCACTCCATATGGACAATTTAGAAATCACCAATCGACCTAATCTGCATGTTTTTTTGGACTATAGGAGGAAACCGGAGTACCCAGAGAAAACCCATGCAAGCGCGGGGAGTGCATGCAAACTTTGCACAGAAAGACCCCTGGCTCGCGAATCGAACCCGGGACCTTCTTGTTGTGATGCTAAGCACTACGCCTCCATGCCACCGTTTTCAGTAGCTTATTTTATTAAATCAGACAGAAGGAACCGATGGTGGAAATGAAGGTCAAATAAATAAGACTGGACTTTGCACCGATTCCAATATCATCGTTTTCTGTATTTGGCTAAACTTATGTAAGGGGGGGTTTGCAATTTTTCAGACAATGTTTCTTAATAGCATGAATTGCAGTGATTTTCTTTTTCTTTTTTACAAAAATATATATGTATATTTCATTAATAGAATTGTATCAAAGCCAGGCTATAGGATACTGTAGGTTGGAAAGGCAGTGCAATAAAAGAGTCATGCAGATTCACCTTAAACCTTCATGCATGATAACGTGAATGTTACTTAAAAAAGTGGAGTTTGAAGAGACGAGACGCAGCTTCGCTGAAAGAATGATAAGCAAGTGAAACAGTGACCTGAAATATCTGACGTGTATTATGAGAGTGTCTCTCTCCCTCTCTGACATATTTCAGGCAGTGACCAAGAGAGGACAGGGTCCAAATGGAGAGATTTAGAGAAGAGAAGAACAAAGAGAGAATCAGAAAGAGAGACTGAGAACAGAAAGTGTGGAGACCAAGAGTGAGAAAGGGAGAGCGAGACAGAAGTATAGGGATAGTGAAAAGAAAAAGAGACAGTGGGCTAGACAGTGAATGAGGTGGAGGGGGGGCTGAGCAAGGCAGAGGGATAGGTGTTAAAAGAGAAAGAGAGGATAAAGAGAAGTTGAGTAAAAGACAAAAAAGATGAATAGAAGAAGAAATCCTTTAAGGTGTGACCAATAGCTTATACGTCAAGAAATGAACTTCTTCTGCCTCATCAAGCTGGACATCCATGGATGACCACTCACCTCACCTCACCTCACAAAAGTTCTAGCTGCTGTAAGATCATGGTAAATTGAGAAAACCGAATTCTCCACTAGTCTGAGTCACCAATCTTCATCTTCTGTTTTGAGAGGAAGAACTAGAGAGCCAGGTGGTGCCATAGGAGACGTCGGCAGGCTCTGACTCGCCTGGGTTTCCTCTTTCTCCAGCTCGGTGTCCTCTTCCTCCTGCTCATCCTCATCGTCTTCACGGCTCTGCTCCTGTTTTTTCTGGCAGCAGGGTTTATAGAGATGAGGGTCGATCAGTACTTCTCCGAAGCGGCCCTTATAGATGATGCCACAGCATACACGCTGCCTGGAAAAACACACCGAGGTAGAAATGGAACAGTAAATATACAATAGAAGCCTCAACTGGATTGAATAAAATGGTCGTTACTATGGAGAAGATGAAAAAGGTTTTGATCAAAGTCCCTCATTCCTGTACTATTGTCCACTTTCTTTAGCTTCGAGTTCACGTTCTCTTTCGCTGTGTCCTGGATGGCAGCTTTGTGTTTTAATACTTTCGCTAATCTCTCATTCATTCATCTTCTAGCCAGAGGTTAAGGTACACCCTAGACAGGTCGCCAGTCCATTGCAGGACCACACAGTCAAACAAGCTCACACATTCCCTCTTATAAACAATTTAGAATCATCAAATCAATCCCATGTTTTGGAACTGTGAAAGGAAACCGGAGCAGCCAGAGGAAACCCATGCAAGCACAAGGACAACATGCAAACTGCAGAAAAAGACCCCCGGCGTGCGAAAAATAAAAACATTGTCTAAACTAATATTTATTTCCCATGTGCTTTTTATTTACAATGTGTGTGTTTTCAATTAATTCTGTTACATCAGCTAGACAAGCACAATTAGATTAAAAGAAAAACACCACAGACACACACACACACGCCACAGACAGACAGACATTCACACACCACAGACAGACAGACAGACAGACAGACACACACACACCTTCTCCAGTAGGTCAGGTCCAAGAAGGAAAAGACCGGGCTGCGGGAGGAGCCGGGAGCCAGCTCGGAGTCTGAACCCTCATCTGATTGGTTGCTGTAGCTGGGAGACTGGGCGGGACTTGTACTAGAGGTGGTGCTGTGAGCGTCGGAGTCTGCACAAAAAGATGCATGAACATTAGGATTCATTTCACTACACAACACCGACTGGCAGTTTAAAGGGATCTAATCCACTAGACGGAGAAATGAGGTGACAATTATTGGATTCCATTAAAAGAATAGTCGTTTGTACCCGGAGGAAACCCATACAAGCGCGGGAAGAACATACAAACTCCCCGCACAGAAAGATCCCTCTCTCAGGAATCGAACCCAAGACCTTTTTGTTGTGAGGAGACCCGTGCTAACCACTACGCCACCACACCGCACATATAAAAGTTAAATTCCAATTAAAAAAAGAAAACCAATGAAATTTATTTCTTAAATAATTATTTTATTTGCAGCCTTCTGAATAAAATGTTACTTTTCCACAGGCTAATAATAAAAGTAAAAATAGAATAACTAACAATTAACTAATAAATTGATGAACCTGTCTGAGAGTAGCAAGAAAGAAAAGGTTCATTAAAGCTCCAGTTTGTTCCACACTGATCTACCTTGTGTTCTAATCTATGGCGCGAACGTAGCGATAAACAAAGGACACAACATAAGTCCAACTGGTATGTCTTTTACAGAAGTACACAGATATTCTGCTTCCCACCTTCCCAAAATGCTCTGATATTCTGCCTTTCTTTACGCCATTTTGGGAGGTGTAGCAGGGTGTCCGTATTAGCATACTGTCGCTATTATGGCCGTTAATTGGCCACAAAACACAGGACCAATTAACGGCCATAATAGTGACAGTATGCTAATACGGACACCCTGCTACACCTCCCAAAATGGCGAAATGTGGAAAGTGGTAGCCAAGTGGTTAAAGTGTTGGACTAATAGCAGAAAGATCAGGGTTCGAATCCCACAACCACTGTAGGCCCTTGAGCAAGGCCCTTAACCGTCAGTTGTTAAAAAAATGTTTTTTTACTTACACCAAATGTAAGTCACTCTGGATAAGAGCGGCTACCAAATGCCAAACTAACCGAGCATTCTGGGATTTGCAGTATTGGTGGTACCGGCAGGCCTGATCTAATAGTAATTTGGTATGGCCCACAGGCCGGAGTTTGACACCTATGATATAGTGTATTATTATTGCTTTGCTGTATCAATGTTTCTTTTGCAGAGCCCAGTTTGTCTGTAATAATATTTCTATTGTATAAATCATTGAAAGCACTTACTGTTTCTTTTCAGTTCATTCTGCACTCTGTGGATCTGACTTGGTCTGATTCTTTGGGAAAGAGGCTTCACCTTCTTGGACTTCATGGTCATCTTCAGGCTGGGTCCACCTCGCGCATCCACCACCTAGAGATCACAGAGTTCCCTTTGGTTTAGTCAGTCTTTCATTCATTTTCTAACCCGTTTATTCCCTAATTCGGGATCAGTGAGGTCAGCTGGATTCTATCTTAGGACACATAGGGCAAAAGGCAGAGGTACACCCTGGACAGGCCGGCAATTTATTGCAGGGCCAGAGCCACACCCACACATCTCCACAGCAATCAACCTAATGTACATGTTTTTTGACTTTTTTCTGCAAGGTGATCGTGGCAATCAGTACACCGCTCTGGTTTAGTCATTTGATGAACACAAATCCTTCACCAGCTGGTCACAAGAATAAGAAATAAGGTTTCCTTACATGATTCCAGTTCTTTTTGGATCCGACTGGAAGCTTTTTCCAACGTTTCACCAGCAGCACACAGGCGTTACAGATTTCTCCAGAGCGTGTTTCACAGAGTCTGCAGAAACATCATCAGTTTTAGAACCTGCTAGATCAGTTGATAGAAACATTCTTCTCTAGAACAACTCAACTCAAAGAGTCCACTGTTTCACATGTGGAACATAAGCTTACCCAAAACAGCTCTGGAAGTCTCGCTCATAACGCTTGCTGTCTGTGAAACGAGAGCTGGAGGATTTCGCTCTGCAGATACAGCAACCATTTAGACTACGGTACATCTTTGGCTTATGGAAACCAAACATCTGGGAAGGAAACAACAAGAAATTCAGTGACGGTGCATCATCACGCTACTCGTAAGCATGTGTGAAGTTGATTACCGTATTTTCCGGATTTATTTTCCAGATTATAAAGGCACTAGATCAATGAACGGGTATATTTTTATACATAAGGAGCGCCGGATTAAATCAGGACTGATCCAGGACTAATCTTGGAGTTGAGTGAGAGACAGAGGGAGAGAGAACCCTGAGCCCACAGAGCACGATCAAGCGACAACTGCGTTTAGCTTTAGTATGCGGATTATAAGACGCACTGCAGATGTTCGAGAAAATTAAATAATTTTAAGTGCGCTTTATAGTCCGAAATATACGGTAAATTACATTCACGTTTTCACACAGTTACAAGACAACAAAATGTAGTTAGCAGTGAACATATGTACAGATATATAAAAAGTACATATACAAAAACAGCTATATAGTAATTTACAGAATACTTTTTACTCCAATGTTGGGCTTGAATATGAGATATCTCATCATTCAGCTCCAAAACTACTAGTGAAATCAGACACTAAGGTCAGGTAAGGAGGTCTGAGGACGGTCAGTCACCATTCCAGTTTATCTCAAAGGGGTTCAGTGGTGGTAAGATCAGGACTGTGTGTGGAACACTGGTGTTTTTTTCACTCTAATAATAACCCAGTATGTGATCACGGAGGTCAGGGGTTTTGTGCTCAGGATCATTGTCATGCTGGAACAGTGTTGGGAGTCTCTTAGTTCCAGTGAAGGAATAATGTAATGCTACAACCTACAACAAACGTTCTAGACCAACAGTTTGGAGAGGAACCACATATGGCTCTGATGGTCAGGCGACCAAAATCTTTTGTCAATATAGTGTATATTACATATTATAACTAATTTCTTCCATAATGTAACATTATAAGCGTGTTTTATGGTTCGGGGACGAGCACGACATCACTGACGCTGTTTAAACATGGCGCCGCCTCTTCAACAGCAGAGAGAAGAGAGAGGAGGAGGAAGAGGAGGAGGGATACAGAAATGGAGCCTCGGGGTGTGAACAAAGCGACAAATTAAGTGAATAAACCATTTTTCCATGGATATAGTTTACTTTATTCGACAGTCTGTTCAAACAAAATGTAATGTTGAAATAAAATTAAAAAAATAAACACCCCCCTCCCCCACGTGTGCGCGCGCGCCTCTGATGTAAAGAATAAGTGAAGCGCTCCATATTGTCTGCTCAGCGCGGAAGTGCACACAACAACGAGTTAAGCTGGAGTTGCGGCTGATCTGGAGATGATGCGCGCGCTCATTTGCGCCATAAAACCAAAAACAGCACGAATTAACTCAAAGCTGATTAGAGACACCGAGTCGATGCGTTAACGATCCAGCCGGACAGATGCTCTTTGTCTGTGTGCGCACGGCTGCGTCACCGACTCCATGCTGTCGGCCCGAGCACTTCACATGCGCGCGCGCGCACACACGCAGACACACAACTGTGTCGGACGGGTCCTCACTTCATTTGCTTGTTAGACTTGCATAAGTATCAATTCAACCAATTTCTTGTATTAATTGCAGTGGAGAATAATCAACTTGTCCACACTGAGACCGCAGCTCTAAACGCGATAACATGTCCCGAATAATTCTATTTATAAACTTACTAAACCTGGATAACAAAAACACTCATCCACTGATAATGTTTACTGATTATAAATAAATTCATTATATATATTATATACACATATATATGGAGCCCAGGGATGCGATAAACGCGTGCCGCAAAGCTCGCAAGGATGCAAGTTTGTTTTGAAGCACACCCACCATCAGGAGCCGGGATGTGTGTGTGTGTGTGTGTGAGAGAGACAGAAAGACTGAGGAGGCTAGAGACATAGAAATACAAGAATGGATCCATATCTATAAGAGAACTTTCCCCATTAGTCGTGTTTGCGGTGCGCTGCGGATGAACAGGCGCGTGTTAGCGACACACACACATCAGAAACTAATGGTAGGCATGGAAATCTACGAAGAAAGTGATATAATGTCCGAATTTTTCGTAGGATAAAGCATCTCTTATGACGCACGGAGAAAAGCAAAAAAGAGGCGAGCGCTTTAGAATAGACCGCGCACCGCAACACCTGAACCATGTGCGTAATGCGCAAAAAAAAAAAAAAAACCTTAAGACTAAACACAAAAAACTCTGCGCACGCAAAATTCTCCAAGTTTAATTAAACTGTCGTGTTGCGCTTAGCGTGCGCTTTTGTGATTGACGTGACGTGCGTGATAGCACGTCATGACATTAAAACTTACTCAAATCGGCCTCGCGCAATGAACCGTAATAACGTAACGCTGCAGCTGTAACACTTTAATTACTTTATTTTTTCGAATAAAGTGTCAGTCTTACCTTGATTAAAGTCACTCCAGTTATTTAAACGCGTCCCGAGTGATACTCATTAAACAATGCGCCACTGCTTAGCACGCTTAACGTCTCACTTTCTGTCTCGGCGTAGTAAACGGTCTGCGCATGCGCCGACATTGCCGCCCACCATTTTCTGAATTTCTTCAATCAACCTCATTTACATATACGGATGACGTTGGGGTTCGTCTGCATTGTATTGCCCATATAAGGACGAGAAAATTACGCGGGAAAGAGGGGCGGGGTCGCGTTGCCAAGGCGTTCTGCCTTTCCGTATGCTAGTACTGCGATAGAAATAGGCGGAGCTACAGCTTGGTACGGGCTTCTGTACAGCAGCTGCGCAGACGTGAAATAAAAAGCGGCCGAGCTCGTAAAGTCGGTCAGGGAGAAAACGGGCGGGGTGCGAGGGGCGGAGGCGTTGCGCTTTGGGTTCTAAACCAGTCCTCCAGAACACCATCCAGAAGAATCTATCCATGAGCATAAATCCCGGATAGATACCCCAGATGGGAAAGAGATACTCTGCAAAATTCAACCAATTAACATCACGGGTAAAAATATATGGGCATACGGGGTTGCGCGCTTATTTTACAACAGGAAGGTCCTGGGTTCGATTTCCGGGCCAAATGTTTTCCCTGCTCGGGTTTCCTCCCAAAGTCCATAAACATGTAAAATAGGTTGATTGGTAATACAGGCAGGATGCACCCCTGCCTCTTGCCCTTTGAGTGCTGGAATAGGCTCTGAATTAGGCCCTGAATTAGGAAGTAAGCGGCTTGGAAGATGAATGAATGAATGAATGAATGAGTGATAGAATATGGGCATACTATTATTCCTGCTTGTGCTTGATTAAAATCACAGTATATTAATGTAATATAAAGACAAATATGTTAAAGCACAACTATGTTTTTAGAATGGTAAACATATGGTTTTATTTCAGCCAAATATAATATTCAAGTTATATTTATAAAGGGGAAATTGTGCAAACATTAAAAGAAATATCTGTGGAACCAGTTAATAGACAGATAGACAGACAGACAGATAAAGCACACCTGTATACACAACTTTTTTTGTGTTGTTGTTGTCTGTGTATTCGAAACCGATGTACAGCTTTTAAATGTTTTACATATTTTATTATGAGCATCAATATGATAAATATTGATTCTGAACTGCTTTATATGATGTTGGTGGTACACTTACAGTTGTAGTGTAGAGGTTTGCAGTCTTAACTGGGTTATACTGTGTTTTTGTATATTGGTAATGGTTTTTTTTTTAAGTGATAGTGGTGGTACTAAGAGGTGTCTCAGTTTGGTAAGTCCACTGAAAAGCCAGATACCAAATGTACAGCCCACCAATGATGTAGTGCATGTACTGCTTTTGCTCGATATTTTTTCATTCATCCATTAATTCCCTTATTCGGGGGCACACGGGTCTGCTGGTAACTATTCCCTGGACAGGTAACACAAACGAACAGCCACTCACACACACATTCACTCCTATGGACAATTTAGAAATCACCAAATCAACAGTTTTTGGACTGTGGGAGGAAACCAGAGTTGCCGGAGGAAACCCACGCAAGCACGGGGGGAACATGCAAATTGAACACAAAGATCCCCAGCCTGGGAATTGAACCCAGGATTTTCCTGTTGAGGCGACTGTGCTAAATAAAAAAAAAACCCAAAAGAACCTAAATCTACGAAACTTTAACAAATCTTCCGTCAATAAAACAACCACAACATTGGAATAGTTTTAACTGATACAATTTACTTTTAACACAAGATGGATTTAGGTTCAAGTCATAACTGAGCATTAAATCATTAAAAAGTTTCTACACTGTCAATTCTTCATCAATGATGCTGAAAAAAGCTGCTCTAAATATTTCTAGAATAAGACTGTAATGGGAAAATGGTAGATCAATAGTTTAGCTGTTACACTGATGATCAGAAGATTTAGGGTTTAATTCCTAGCACCACCAAGCTGTCCCCACACGGCCCCTCAAGGCTCTTAACCAGACTGCTCATGTGGATTAAATAAAAAAAATAAAAAGATAAGTATTACTTTGTATAGGAGTGTCTGCTAAATGTAAATCGAATACTTAATGCTAACTTAGGAAGCAGGGGTCAGAGTCCAGAATCAGCCAGATCACAAAACAGGTTAAGCCTAGCAGTGGTGGAGCTTAAACCTACTGATGTACAGCACCTGTAAAAAAAATTATATATTATAAATATATATTATATATTTACATATGTAATGAGTCTGTTCCAGCGCTGTGAAGGAATTTTGGTCTAATCGTCTTTGCAGAATTGTTGTAATTCAGCCACATTGGAGGGATTTCGAGCATGAACCCCCTTTTTAAGGTTATGCCACAGCATCTCAATAGGATTCAGGTCAGGACTTTGACTAGGCCACTCTAAAGTCTTCATTATGTTTTTCTTCAGCCAGCCATTCAGAGGTGGACTTGCTGGTGTGTTTGGGATCTTTGTCCTGCTGAAGAACCAAAGTTCGCTTCAGCTTGAGGTCACGGACATTTGGCCAGACATTCTCCTTCAGGATTTCTTGGTAGACAGCAGAATTCAAATAAGTTCCAGGTATTGAAGCAGCAAAACAGCCCCAGACCATCACACTACCACCACCCTATTTTACAGTTGGTATGATGTTCTTTTTCTGAAATGCGGTGTTACTTTTACGATGCGACACACACCTTCCAAAAAGATCAACTGTTGTCTCGTCAGTCCACAGAGTATTTTCCCAAAAGTCTTGGGGATCATCAAGATGTTTTCTGGTAAAATTGAGACGAGTCTTTATGTTCTTTTTGCTCAGCAGCGGTTTTCGTCTTGGACCTCTGGCATGCAGACCATTTTTGCCCTCATCTTCTCATTCTGAGGGTGGAGTCATGAACATTGACCTTAACTGAGGCAAGTGAGGTTGTGGGGTCTTTTGTGACCTCTTGGATGAGTCGTCGCTGCGCTCTTGGGCTAATTTTGGTCAGCCGGCCACTCCTGGGAAGGTTCTCCAATGTTCCATGTTTTCACCATTTGTTTTTGCTCTCACTGTGGTTCGCTGGAGTCCCAAAGCTTTAGAAAGGGCTTCATAACCTTCTCCAGACAGACAGATCTCAATCACTTTCTTTCTCATTTGTTTATGAATTTCTTTGCATCTCGGCATGATGTCTCGCTTTTGAGAATCTTTTGGTTTCCTTCACTTTATCAGGCAGGTCCTATTTAAGGAATTTCTTGATTGCAAACAGGTGGGGCGGTAATCAGGCCTGAGTGTGGCTAGAGAAGTTGAACTCTGGTGTGATAAACTACGGTTACATTTGAACAAGGGGGCAAACACATTGTCACACAGGGCCATGTAGTTTTGGATTTTGGTTTCCTTTAATATTAAAAACTTTCATTTAAACACTGTTTTGTGTTTACTCCTATTATCTTTGATTAATATTTACATTTGTTTGATGATCTGAACCATTAAATTGACAAACATGCAAAAAGATTGGAAATCAGGATGGGGGCTAACACTTTTTCACACCACTGTATATCTCAGTTAGGGCAGCGCAGGAGTGGTTACCATGGTTGTTTCACAACAACAACCCAGGTTCTATTACCGGGCAAGAGGTCTTTCTGTGCAGAATTTGCATGTTCTCCCTTGCGCTTTGCTGGGTTCTTACAGGTTTCCTCCAGTTTCTTTGGACAGTCCAAAAACATGTCCATTAAGTTGATTGGTGATTCTAAACTGCCCATAGGAGTGTGTGCGTGCTTGTTATGGACTGTGTGGTCCTGCGATGGAATGGTGACCTGTCCAGGGTGTACCCATGTCTCTTGTCTTGTTACACTTACGTAAATGAAAGACAATTTTGTGTTACCTTGCAATAGACTGGCAACCCCCTCTGTGTGCTCTGGGATAGGCACCAGCAAACTTTCATGACCCCGAATTAAGGAATAAGCGGGTCAAACGATGAATGAATGAATGAATGAAAGACAACTCCCATCAAATAGCTTGTTAAAACATTTAAAAGATCCTTAAACAGTGTATTTAATGAAATGTTCCACAAACAGGACAACAACAATCCCAACCCATTGGGAAAATTATCCTCTTCTAAATTTGCAGGAAAACACATTCACATATTCATAGGGCAAAAGTGGTTAAGATCCTAGAACAGAACAGTTGTGAAAATTCCCAGTAGGCAATAAAGAGAAATAATCCAGTGTTCTCATGGTTGCCAGCTGCTTTCAAGAAATATGTTCATTACACTTTACACATGTACATTTCTACCAAAACTACACCAGTCAGAACCAAACACAAATCAGGGAAAAATAAAAAATAAAAAAATAAAAAAAATAAATGGACCAACAGGAAGAGATTAATCATTGATGTATACCACCATATACACACACATGGACGAAATGATGGACACTTGGACATCCTCATCCTCTTATAACAGCCTCCACACTTTTATGCTCGATCGTGTTGTGCCATTGAGTGAATTCGTATTCATTCATACAATAGTATTAATGAGAGCAGACGTTAATGTTGGCTTAGGTCTGGGGTTCAGTTGGGGGTAACAGATTGGGGTAAGCACAGTTATATAAGTGTGGTCCGGAAATATTCGGCTGTACAGTGCATGTTCCTGTCAAACGTTTGGACACACCTTCACACACAAGCTTTTAACAGTTTCTCCGCACAGGAAAAATTGTACCAGTACCTTTGGACAAGGCAGACTTATGGACTGAAGGTGGTTCTGCATGAATTCTATAAATGGGCCAAGCAATTTTTTGATCAATTGGGGGCTAAGAGCTTCGCTCAAGTGGTTCTGGGAATGAAACCCTAACCTTTCTGGTAGCAATCAAACACCTTAACCACTATTTAGGACAATCTCATCCACTATGAACCATTTGTCCTCATAAGAAAACTATTGGTCCGACTGTTAATAAAGTATGAAACATGTTCACCTTCTTCTAGATCTCACTATGATCATTTAAATCAATGTGAAAATAATGTTTGGTTGTTTTAATTATTTAAAAAATGTTCAATGCCTCTGGCCCTAGGTGCATGGAGATAGGCTCCAGCGGACCCACGTGACCCCGAATTAGGGAAGAAGCTGGTTAGGAGTTGAATAATAAAAAAAAATAATAATAATAAATCACTGAAATAGAAAGTGTGTCCAAACCCAAGACTGGTAGTGTGTGTGTGTGTGTGTGTGTGTGTGCGCATATACATACACACAAACAAAGGCATATAAAAAGGTTTACACATAAGCCAAAAAGATACTTACACTGCCATCTGTTGGCATGTCTCTGAACTTTTTGGTATCCCATTATATATGGGAAAATGAACCGTTTAACGAAATGTTAATTATTTACATGATACACACTTTCCCTTTCTTTAGAAATACATAATAGAGAAAGAGACAGTAGAAAAATAGTCTTCCTCATATGTAATGAATTCAAGTTCTCTCATCCGGCAAAGTTCATGCTATGACAATGATTCTTTTATTGTCTTTTTCAGAGACTTTTCTTGATGAAAAATGGGGTAAATGTCCTTGTATCTGTTTATACAAACTAAACAAAAATAAATTCAAGCTCTTCTACCAGTGTCATGAAAGCAATGTTTAAAAATAAATAGACAGACACAAGCCTGAAAAACAGAGAGATGGGGGGGGGGGGAGGGGGAGGGAAATAACAAAAAAGGCCACTTTAATGATGCTCACTTCTGTTCAGACCAGGGGGGAGGGGTGTTGGGACTAAAACTCAAAGCCAATAAAACAAATTCACATCCCTTGTAGGATTTTATAACAGTCGGCTAAATCTTCCACCTGTATTCAGTCCATGGATTTCATCAACATTTCTCCATTTTTTTTTGTTACAAATATTATAGTGCATAAACATATATTTAGCTTTAAACACAAAATGACCATAAGAAAACTGCAGCAAGTTGATTAGACCCCAATAAAGGACATTACAGAGACGCTCAAAAGGTAGACAGTGAAAGGAAAAGACAAACTGTTTGTCCTTATTGGAGGTGAAGACTTTATAAAAAAAAAAGGGGGATTTTATTTACCCTTTCCTTTCCTGATTAGTATTAGCGCAAATCTTTCAGCACCACTAAGGGTTAATACTGATGGGCCCTAATGTTATTCAATAACGACGGTCCAGATAATCCAATCGGACGGGATAAAAAAATAAATACATGAATGAGAAAATTAAGGAAATCTTGAATGAAAGTGTAAGACGCAGTCTCCGCCCAATGTGCGCTGGAATAGGCTCCAGCAGACCCCCTGTGACCCCGAATTAGGGAATATGATGAATGAATGAATGAATGAATGAATGAGGCAGTAAATTCCTTTGAAGTCGCTTAATACTGAATCTCCAGGAAGCCATTAATATAATACTTAAGCGAATTCCATTCCTACAGTTCACCAGAGGTGCAACTCAATATGGCTGCACGTCTTTGGGGCAAACGTTTAAAGCAACAATAAGCTGGTCAAAAAAATCACTCTGAGCTAGAAGTTTCTTCTTGAAATGGAAAAAACCCAGTACGTCAAACATCCTTTTGTGTAAATGCTGATTTGTCCGCGGGTTCGAGAGCAGCAGACAAAGTCCTGTGAAAGCTATAGCTCCACCCCTTTGGTGAGGGAGGTCTCTAGAGTAATGCGAAAGTCGTGCAGTGACTGGAGGACGTTGATGAGGAAGATGACTGCTTGATTGTTGCGCAACAATGCAGTCTCTTCGTGCATGCGCATGATGATTGGGCACTCAAGCAAGAGGGGGAGCCAGTGAGGCAGCAAACGATCCCTGAACACACACAAAAGAGAGAGAGAAGGGGGTGGGGGGTTTCAACATGAATGAAGATAGTGATTCTATAGTCCAGTCAAACAAACTGCACACAAATCTGAAGGATTGTAAAGTCGATCTGATTGGCTGGATTCTACCAATAAAAGGAAATGTTGCATTGCCATCTAAGCAAGCATCTAAGCAAGGCCCTTAACACTAATTTGCTCTGCTGTATAAATTTAATACAAGGGTCTACCAAATGATATTAATTGCTTGCATAACATGTGTTTGTAGAGATGCTGAACTGTGATTGGTTCCTTCACGTCATTAAGATGATTTTTTTGACCAATCTGAGACCAACTTCTTTGTTTCTTCTTCTTCTCCTCTCGGCTGCTCCCGTTAGGGGTCGCCACAACGGATCATTCTTCTCCACCCTACCCTGTCCGCTACATCTGCCTCTTAACTACCTGCATATCTTCCTTCACCACATCCATAAACCTCCTCTTTGGTCTTCCTCTTTTCCTCCTGCCCGGGACC